>PVIC010010568.1:15111-43206 GCA_004025085.1 Thryonomys swinderianus
AAGAAATCAGAAATTAAAACCTAGAAAATGAATGTATATCTCATGGACTTTATATAATTATACAATTTGGTAATCACTACCTCACCTCATCTATTTGGGATGGATTCTAGTTTCACTGAACTGAAGAATCTAAAGTTCAGAGGTTTCAATCACTTGCCCAACTTCACAAATCTACTAAGTGGTAAAACAGGAATTCAAATAGCCTCTTTGATTTTTAAGTCTGTGCTCTCCCAAAACTTAACTTCTCCCAAGTATTATTTTCAAAACATGACTTCAAAATCTGAAGAAGATACCAAGTTTATTAGAAAATAAGAAATAAATACCATGAGCAAAATGGAAACAAGTATTATTATTTTCAAAACATGACTTCAAAATCTGAAGAAGATACCAAGTTTATTAGAAAATAAGAAATAAATACCATGAGCAAAATGGAAACCCTAACAGTACTTATAAGGGAGCCATCGTGCACGTGCTCCAGCATCTTGGGTTCATCACAGGAAGCGTGCTTCCGGGGCTGCACACTTGGGGTCTCCCAGCCTCTAGCTCAGGAGTGCAAATGTAAGAGCCACAAATCTTCTCTTGCTGGCACATGGAGGTGTTGGTCCTCTTAAAGCTGGGAAAAGCTGGAGGACAGCAACGATTCCCGCCCAGGAATCCAGCTGGCCTTAGTCACAGGGCCTCTCCTGCAAACTGCACCTAATCTCCAGGGAGGACAGAAGCAGCTGGAACGAGAGGGAGGTCTGAGGGGCCACCACTCTACAATGATCCCTTTAGTAAGAAAATATCTATTGAACAAGAGAAAAAGAAATTCTGTTCTCTGCCCCACAATAGCAGGCCTGAGGCAGCTACCACAGAAATGGGAACAGTCACTCTAAAGGTGTCTGACTCCATAGCCCAGTGGGGCTGGCCCTGTACTCACCTGGCACCAGTGCAGTCAGATGTCTCCCAAACTTTTCCTGCCATTCGCTGTTAACCCTGAGGGCCCCCGCAGGCCAGACAACTCCCAGAATTCATTTCTCTAGCAGAAGGAAGCCTGTCTTCACTGCCATGCAAGTCAGACCCAAGAAGGCTTTCATGACCTCTATCTACTCCCACACCCTGGCCCAATTTGAAGCTGTGGTGTCCCCGTACTGAAGGCCAGTACCCAACTTCACTGAAATGCCTCTGTGACTATTTCTTGACCAAGCCCTTTTTACTTTCACATTAATTCAGTCTCTTCTCCTACAACCTGATCCTGGACCCAAGCTTTTCTTAATAGCCTGGACAACTGGTTCACACTTCACTGATTCCTGGTATGTGCTATGTACTATCAATGATTCCCCATTAAGTATAGATTCCTTAAAACAGAGTACAGTCTGCAGTGCCAACATACACATACTTTCTACCTTGAGCCTGTTTTCTTGCAGCAAGCTGCTTCCAGGCATTCTTGTGTATGAAACCATATAAACCACCTGAAATGTCTCAGAATCACTTCCATGGAGTAGGCCCTAGTCACATTCTAAGCACACTTACCAACTGGTATGTCCTCTACTCAGACACTTCTCATATAACTATACATGGTATTTGACTGTTCTGTATTTTCATGTATAGCTCATGTTTTCCCAAATTTAAGTTCATCGCGAACAAACATGTCTTACAGTTCTAAAACCACCTACTGCTACCCCCTGAAAACCAAGTTGGAATCCTAGTGGAAGATATATAGTACATAGATATATCTGTATATATTATTTTTCATAGATCAACATCACAAACATCAAGTTTTATAAAAGAAAATGTGTGTGGTTGGTAAATCTTTCTCTTATATTTTGAAGGATAACAAAAATTTCAGCTTACAAAAAAAGGAAGACTCCTACTTCAGTACTAGGTACCAAAATCTCTGAGACCACACTCTGTGAATTATTATTGATTATAGTTTCCTACAGTTTGCAATTAAATTCATACTAACTCTTAAGGGCTGATAAAAATAAATATTTTGGGGCTTCCCAAGAAAAACATCATAAAGAAAAATGCAGGCTACTACAAACATCCAAAACTTGGCTGGAAATTAAACTTCAGTATGCTTTTAAAAGAGAAAGAAGAAAAGACACGAATAGAGGAAGAAATAGGTAGAAGGAAACAAAAACAGTCTAATGGGTTTCCTGGATCCAATATCTAGGACTCACCTGGCAGGGACTCGGGCCCTTACAAGCAGAGACACAGTCTCAGTTAACTATGCGTCTGCAGCCAGCAGACATACTCATCATGCAACATAATTCTTGTAACAGGAGGATCCAAGACTCTTGGATGAGAAAATGTGTAAGCCAACAAGTGAGTAAGTAAAGGGAGTAATTAGGGAAAAAATGAAATGCTGAGGCAACCAACAAAATAAAAATTAAGGCGCTCATAATGAAAAGACTTCACAAACGTTAAAGGACAAGTCTATAGGCAAGTTAATCATACTGAATTGTACATTGCAATCCATTGTACAGGTGCAAACTCTGTACCACCTTACCTGATGCACAGGCACTTTCTGCGGGGTGTTCTGGGGTGATGGGTGGAGCTGTGCCCAAGGCTGGTGATGAGGGTGTGGGGGTGAAGACTGGTGGTGCAAGCCCGGGTGGGGCTGCAACGGAGGGCAGGTTGGCAACTGCTGAAAAGATGGTTGCTGACCAGGATGCTGCTGGCCAGGTATCAGTCGTTCCTGGATTGCTTGTGGATCTGCAAGGCCAACACCAGGACAACCATTTGGTCTCATGTGCCCAGTCAACTCCCTCGGTGCCGAGGACATGCCCATAAATGGACGAGACTGCTGCATGTTTCTGGGGCCCATATTCCTCTGTCCGATTCCCATGGCACCAGGGGGCTGGTGAGACGGCTGAGGGTGGGGTATATTTGGATAACTGCCAACTTCCATTGGTATCCCAGCACTTCCGGGCCTGACTTGTGGAGGAGGCGTGCCTGCTGGATTACTCATTGCTTTCATGGGTGACATGGGAGGTGGAGAGGCATAAGTTCCCTGAGGCTGTGAAGGATGCATAGTTTGTGTGTTCATTTGGTTAAGTGAGCCACTGGGGTGGATGGGCTGCTGGTGCATTAGTCCTTGACCACTGTTTGATGGGAATCCTACAGCATTGGGGTATCTTGGTACGGACTGATTCATTGGAGTATTATTTGTAAGGCCTAAATTTTGATTCATCCCTGTATTGTTAACTAATCCCTGATTTAGATTACTGTAAGGATATCGAGAATACTGCCCTGAGTTGTTTATAGTAGGAGAGGGGACTGTCTGGCTCCGAGAGCTAAAGTTAAGAGTTTGTGGCCTAACAGCCCCTTGTTGAGGAGGATTCGGGGAGAATCTGGGACTGTGGGCAACAGATTCTCCATGGAGAGCAGTAGGGGGGTGGTGGTGGAACTGCTGCACCGAGTGACGCAAGGAAGGCGCCATGCTGGGACTCTGCTGGGGCACGTGGGACAAGTGGCCAGGTCCTGAGGTGGCAATGAAAGGATTTCCCTGATTGAGGCCCTCTTGACCTTGGGGAAACTGGCTCATCCTCTGCTGTGGCTGACTATGCTGCTGCATGGAAAAATCCCCACGTGCCATATAGCTGCCCATCTGCTGCATGTGCTGAGGGTGACCCTGTGCTGGTGGCCCCGAAGGAGCTGGCTGCGGTGGCTGCGGCTGCGGCTGCTGTTGCTGGTAGGGGGCTCGTATCTGATCCGGTACCTGAACAGCCCGGGGACCCCACATGGAGCCACTGTCCACAAAAGATTGCCCGTGCCTCTCATTTTGCATGCCAGGGTAGACTCCCATCTGACTGCTGCCACTGCTACCATGGGGCACCTGGGGAACTGGAGGGGTGTGATACTGTGAGTGCGGAGACGCCAGTCCATTCCCAGGGCCACTGCTCATCATCCTGTTAGGCTGATCCATCAGATGCATCTTTTGTTGTTCGTACTGATTATAGTGATCAAAATGGGTCAACTTTGTTTGACTTTGATTAGTGGAGGGATGATGAAGGGATGGCTGCAAAGAAGCAAAGCCTTGGTCTATTGGCATTTGCTGACCCATAGGATTTACTGGATTTTCAGGGTAACCACATTCTCCAAGGCCTTCAAGGCCTTCACTGAAGATATTCCCATCCTCGCCAAAAAGACTCATCATTCCTGGATCTGCCATCTTCTTCCAACACACGGCTCTTCCCAACTACAGCTTGGGAGCTTGTCTGTGCTTCGCTTCACTGAGGTGTTTGTCCTCAAAGCCTATAATCCTTAACTAATCTTCATGTCACTCCATACTTCTTTAATTCTCTTGGACCCTGCAGTGTCAGGCAAAGTCTGGATATAGGTCCTAGAAGGGAGTGGGAGGTGGGAAGGAAGAAGGAAGAAAACAAAGAATTAGGAACAAATAATAAAAACTGCCAGTATTTTACACATTTGAATTTGGTTTCTATCAACAATACTAATCTAGCCCCCTCACTGAGTTGTATTTATAAACCTAGCTCACTTTAACAGAAATTCATTGTCTTCTACCAGAAGCATTATTATGATCGGTTACTTAGAAAGCAAGCAAAACACTAACCTTAACCTTAAATTAATCCATTCACTACACTTCCTAGTGCTCCATTCTTGGATGGAACAGAACAAAAGAACACAACATGAAGCAGCAGCAGCTGCCACAGCAGACAAGCAGATGTATGAATATAGCCAAGCAGCCCATCTGCTGAACTAAAGCCCTGGGAATACTCTGGTTACCAACAGCCTGCCCTTAACCTTATTCCCCTGAGCAGTGTAATCAGATGAGCAGCAGCAGCACCAGGGGCTGTGAAAAGCCCAACTTAGTTAAATTGACTGAAGGATTATACAAATACCAAAATCGGTCATTTTGTACAAATTAGATATTTACAGCACACACACAAATACATAACAACAGAGACCTCTAACAAGAAACTGCCCACCATGCTACTGAAAAGTGTACAACAAATTCATAACTTCATTATGTTTAACGCCAGGAATAGTCATGATTCAGAAAGACTACAAGAACAGCTTTCATTCTTCAAGAGGACCACTTTCCCTCATGGCTCTGGGCCCACCATGTTCTGGGTCTCTGCTAACAGCAGAAGGGCCCAGTGACCAGGCTCATTATTCATCCACAGACACACCAGGCTCTGGGCTGGACCAGGCCCCCACATGACCATGGAGCCAGTGGCCATTCTTTCAGTAGAGCCAGAAAACTCTCCCCAAACTAGTCAGAACTGACAACTGCTTCCAGAGAAAAATGTTGAAAATACCCATGTGACTCTCATTGCTGAATCGCCCTTCTGGGATGAGGGAGGACCTCTACATACTCACGGCTCACAGTGCACACTGTTTAGCACTTCACATTTTACCTATACTTCCGAACTGATGTGGTCTCAGAGTAAAATAACCATTTTAAAGAATGCTCCAATAATCAAAACAAGCATTTCCACTGAGTCCTAATTGAATCAACAACCAATAAAGTAATTCACGTAGGGAAAATGACTGAAATCTTAGATATCTTTGGAATTTAACTCATTTTTTCTTTTATAAGTACATCAAGCATTGTGTGATACTAGCCTACTTGAAAAATTAGTGTCTTTAAGAACTTCCAAAGTGATATAAGATCAGCAACAAATTCTGTAGACATATTTCCATAGGACTATGAATATGAACTGTCAGACTCTACCAAGGACTTAGCAATAGGACAGGTAAGAATTTCACTTCTGTCTGCCCCATTCTAACATACTCCTAACAAGGGGAGAATTTTGCTTACAGAAGATGTAAACAACATTCCCACTCACTGTCAGGACTAAAGGCCTAACACCTGAGGAGGTCTGCAGGCCTGCAGCTTTCAGGTGACAGCTGTCAGCCCGAGTCAGAGGTCTCCTCACTCCACCGCTAAAGTGCCATCAATTTCTGATGTACTTTCTCCAAATACAGAGGTCAGACGGGCAGGAATCAGGTGCATATGAAAGCCACTTTGCAGAAAATACACTCTCTTCTTGCAGAACTCCTTAAAAGCCAAAATAAAGAGAAGTAGAAATCCCCAGTGCCAAAGGCAACAAATATTTATAAATTGAATTTACTCCTAAAAAGCTTAAGCAGTCAGTCTGAATCTATTCAAGGCTCATTCTGAATTTCACACAAACACTAGGATAGACCTGATAATAACTTAAATCAGCCATGCACACTATTTACCAAAATAACCTTTCACATTAGCTTAAGGAAAATAGTATCTACTTATTTATGACCTGGCAGGTCTTGTTTTCTAAGACAACAGCTTCATCCTTCTGGGTCCATGGAAGGTCACAGGAGAAATGCCACTGAACGAACAAGACTCTCAGCCTGCTCTGTGACAGGAAAAAGAGCACAGAAAGAGTGGGCAGCAGTGCCCCACTCATGCAGGCCCACCAACCAGCGGCAGAGGCAGAAGCAGACCCAGTTTGGACGAGCAGGAGTGCAGTCAATTGAGATGCAGCAGAAGGCAGAAATGAAGCTGCACACAGGCGTGGGGAGGGTGGAAATGGAGCCCACATGGACAGCAACTGTATCAACACTGGGCTCTTTGTTCTTCTCCCAGTTCCCTGCTCCTTCCCACTGAGAGGCCCATTTCTCAGAATTGTGAGGAATGCCAGCATTACACGGAATCAAACAAGCATGCCACCTGCCACATCTGCAACCACACTCAGGTGAGCCCCAGGCAGAGAAATGAAAAACTGTGGCTTTGCAGTCTGACACTGGTGACACCCACGCAGGCCACCACCAAGGCCTTCCTGTCTCTAACTGACGTCCAGGCTCTGCTGACAACTATGCCAGGAATTTATCTGGTAGCTACAATTCATATTTCTGATTTGAGCTAATCTAATTAAATTATTTTGGTCTTTTTAAAAATTTGATCAAGACTGAGAATGCCCTTCCCCAAGTCACAGCTGCAATGTGTGCTTCTTCTATTTATGTAAAGTTCCTTTTTGAATGCTTCTGCTTTCATTACATTCAACATCTCCATTTCCTATACCTAACTCAGCACTGTTCAGTGAACCACAGATGAAATACATGTCTAATTTTTAATTTTCCAGTGGCCACATTTTAAAAGTAGCCAAAAAGTAGTTAAATGAATTTTAATCCTTTCCACTGCCCAATGGAGGAAACATGAGATGTGAACTGAAGAGTAGTCCAGGAGTGCCTGGCTTTAGGGCAGAGGCTGTTCCACTGAGAGAACCGCTGCCACTGCCGAGGTGCGCTGGGAAACCAGTCACCAACACTTCCGAGGGAGCGAGGGCTTCGGAGGCCCTCTGATCCAAACCACTCTTCAATTAACAGGTGAATCCTTTCTCCAGACAGGGAGGACCAAACAGTTTGTACAAAATATTTTAGTGGCAAGCAAGTCCCCAAAAATGAATCTGAGGAATAAATGAAATGGTGGCATATGAGTAAAGACAAATAGTAAAGGTCTTCATTTGATTCATAAATCAACTCTGCTGTCATTAAACAGGAGAGAATTTCCTTTCAACAATATTTAAATATACTATACGTAATTTTGGGGGAGTAAGTACATTTTGGAGACAAGTTTGGGGTTTCAGTAAATTTTACTCGGAATAAGCAAGATGAAAAATAGGCCAATCCTAGCTGGGCAAAGTGGCAGACACTGTAATCCCCGCACTCAGGAGCCAGAAGCAGGAGGATCTCTGTGAGTTTGAAACCAATTGAACTTTATAATGAAAACCCATCTAAAAAAAAAAAAGGAATAGGGAGATGCAAATAAATAAGTGAATGCCACACAAATAAGTGATGAAAACAGTAAGTAGGCAAGAAACCAAATGAACACAAGTTAATAATCATGAGTATTTTGAAAAACCACTTATATGTAAACTTATTAAGGTAAATTTTATTAGTTATATACTTGATATATAAATGTCTATAGAAATATATACTTAATACAGTAAATTTCTGACTTCTCAAAATGTAAACAATTCCTAACTTCTCTGCTTTTCTCAAAGCACAAAGACGTTTGGCTAAATTTCAATTTAGCACTACAGTGACACAGAAATTTTTCTATCATTTATACAAACTGGAAACCTAGCAAGAAGATAGATGAGAACAAGACACCTTTCAAGTATAAGATATTTCCTACATCTCAACCACATTTCAGGCAATTGTGTAAGCAAACTGTCATCCCAAGGAAAATTATTCATAATTATCCGACACACATAGGCAACTATGAAGTCACAGGTCACTTGCCTATTACATGCTGAAGACCACCTTACTACTTTGTAGCTTGATTTTCAATTGTTCTCTAAATCTCCTCCACCTCCAAAGTAGAGAATCTAACTTCAACAATGATTCCAGGGAGGGGAGGGGCACACATATCAGAATTTCCAAGGCAATGTCTCGGAGCTGGAAAAACAACATAACACCATGCTCACCACAACTCATGAAGACACCTCTCAATCATCTTGGTGAAAAATCATATCAAGAGAGGGAAAGAATCTATTTGCTGATAGGTGCACACACAAAGATGAAGGGCTCACATACTGCTGAACTCCTATTCAAAGCAACAGTCTGTTCTTACTGATCATGAAACTTGGGGACAGCAATCTCACTACCCTCAACCAAGCCTCCAAACAAATCACTGGAGAAAGAAGAAAATCCAGCAGGACCAATGATTACTACTGGAATAGGCATCTAATCACCTATCAAGGGCCCAGATAAAGAATCAGGCAAGAATCAGGCAATGCCTCCAAGTTGCCAAAACAGAGCATCAGTTCAACACACACTAGTACCAGATCTGTATAATGGACTGAATAATGCCTTTCCTGAGCCCTCTAACCAAGACATATGCAGCCCGGTATGTTTGGACAGTAATGATACACTCACTATAAACTATCTGAGCTGGCAGCTACTAGCTCCATGATGCCTTGTTTTGTTATGTACATCTTTATTCATACATGTTTACAGTCTATGTTTACTTTCCTTGCATGGAGTTGATATGTATAACACAACACATTGTAGTTCATTTTTTCATCCCTTTTGTTCCCTTCCCTCCATCTTTTGACCCTTCCCATTCAAGATCTACCAGGCCAGAGATTTAGCTCAGTGGTTCCGCTGCCTGCCTAGCAAGCACAAACTCCCTGGTTTGATCCTGTAACCATATACAATGATATGATACTGGGCATAGTAACTCACGCCCACCAGCAATCAGTACCACACCCCGCAATGCTGGGCGTGGTGGCTCACGCCTGTAATCCCAGCACTAGGTAGGCAGAGGCAGGAGGATTGCTGAGTTTGAGGCTAGCCTGGGCTACATAGTGAGCTCTGGGCCAGCCTGAACTACAAAGTGACACCCTGTCTCCAAAAAAAAAAGTCTACCTACTTCCTATTATCTAAATAAAATTTAAAATTCAGTTTCATAGTCTTGCAAGCCACATTTCAAGTGCTCAAAAGCCACATGGGTTTGGTAGTTATTTATCTGAAAATAAAGAAAGTTCTTTGGACAGAAAGTTCTTTGACGGCACTGCTATACACTTTTCCTTGGATCATATTTTTAGACACTATTAAGTTGTAGCAATTCTCTTTCATGTAAGTTACTTTCTTCTGTTCAGGCTGGATTATTTTAAAGTCTATACCTAGCCATTGTGATAAAATATATAATATTTTTCCATATATATTTTATGTTAACTATACTTTCAACCCATAAAATTTCTCTTTACTTCCCAACACATATCTCTACTTCATAGTTTTCACTTTGATAATTCTCAATTATCTATACATTAGAAGATGTAGAAGATTAGAAGGATAACATGGTCCTTGAAAAGATGTTAGTCTAAATACCATGTTAAAAATAAATTGGAAGCTTAGGATGTAGCTCAGTGATAGTCTTTGCTTAGCAAGCAGAAGGCCCTGGGCTTGATTCCCAACACTACAAAAATACAAATATTTTTAAAAAGTAGTAAATATTGCATTGTTACCTTTCATTTATACCACTAGGTAACCTCCAATTATGCAAATATCAACTGAAGAGACACATTCTTTTAATTTGGAAAACTATGCTGAGTTGATATTGTATAGAATGTCATGCTTTATGCCAGCATTTTGTACGGCAGCTAACACTGTTTGCCTCTACCATCTCCAACCTAGCTAAACACTGAGAAGTTACCTTAAAACCTTCCTGTCACTCATTTCCAACATATTTAATGCTTTAGGCAAAGCATCCAACAGACACTGGGTACACAACACTGAACAAAAGAAGAGATCTCACTGACACATAGCTTGCCATTCTAGCAAATGCCCCTCAAATGTTCTGTACATTTAAGCTCTTGCCCAGCCTGCCCATTATGTCTCCAAAGTATCTCACAGTCTATTTTCACTTCCTCACTCACACTGTCTGATGGAGTCAGGCCTTCATGATATAGTAAAGGACATAAAATTAGAAGTTTAACTGGTTCTCCCAAGTCTGGACTCAAAACTCACTGTGCTGACTGAATGATCTAAAACACTGATTGCATCATGTCTCAGCCCTATTAAATCCTTTAAGCTTTCAAGATCCATCCAAATGCTCCAGCATAGCTGAAGGTATTCTGTAACCACAGACCCACTCCACCCCATTCTCCATTCCCTAAACTCCTTTCTCCCTGCTCCTAAAACACCCACACATACCTCTTTGAGGCAGCCCCTCGAAGTGTATGTATCAAATCCCAGAAGTTCACCATCATCTCTGTTGTCGCCCACCTTCCCTGCTTCTGCATGTACCCTTCCATGCCATCACATGAGCCTCCTCACCCCCTTACTGTGCAGCCTGCCTCCTTTTATCTCAGTTTCTTGTCACCACTTGTTTGGGGATGCTTCCTGTCCACAATCATCCCACCTCAAGTGACTCTCAAGCCCTCCCTGACTTTAAAACTGTATCTCCAGCTGGGCATGGTGGCTCATGCCTGTAAATCCCAGCACTTGGGAGGCAGAGACAGGAGGATTGCTGAGTTCGAGGCTTGCCTGGGCTACATAGTGAGCTCAGAGCCAGCCTGAACTACAAAGCGAGACCCTGTCTCAAAAAAAAAAAAAAAAAAGTATCTCCACAAGCAAGAGCTACCAAGCACCAAGCACAGTGTTGTGGCTTGCTTTCTTAGCTTCCTGCTTCTGTCCCAGGGATCTGGAGCATCACCCTGTGAGCTAGAGGGTTACGGTAGCACAAACAGCACTTCTGGGAGCTATGGTAGTAAGTAGAGCCTCAAATGACTCTGGGGGCTGTGTCTTCCTTACATAGGCCCCCAGGGACTGCCACGCACATTTAAATTTGGCAAGTCTTACTCAAGAGTTGAAGCTCAAACTTAACCATTCAACAGAGTGAGAAAAGATAATCCACAACAAATGACACTTTTCCAAAAGACTTATCAAACAAGAGATGTGAGGGCTGGAGGGTTAGCTCAGTGGTTCCGGCGCCTGTCTCGCAAGCGCAAGGTCCTGAGTTCGATCCCCGGAAACCACATATAATGCTGGATGTGGAGACTCACGCCCACCAACAATCAACACCGTATACCACAATGCCGGGCGTGGTGGCTCGCGCCTGTAATCCCAGCACTCGGGAGGCAGAGACAGGAGGATTGCTGAGTTCGCGGCAGCTTGCCTGGGCACCATAGTGAGCTCAGGGCCAGCCTGAACTACAAAGCGAGACCCTGTCTCAAAAAAAAACAAAAAAAAATGTGAAAACATTTTTGGCATTTGTGATGACAAAACATACTAATTTCATCCAAAGAACTATGAAGTTCTTATTGATAAATTTTTATTTTAATTGAACTCTTTATTGGTACATTTTATATACACCTTATGATTACACTCAACTTTGAGAATTTGTACTAGGATATGACAAGACTTAATTCTTATTTCTTCCCATTCCTCTATCCGCCCTACATCTCCCTCTCCCCCCTACATACATGTTTCCTTTTTGTAACATCACATTATTTTTCTTTCCCCTACTTACTGACAAATTTTAATCTGTAATGGTTTATAAAGAGTGGACATCTAAGGGTAGTTTAAAGATATCCCCATCTACTTGCCATCATTTTTGCAAGACAAAAAGTACAGTTAACATTAATATCTAATGCTGCATTACATAACACACTATTTCACAGGTTTCTTGCAGAAATCTTTCAGTTATTTCTACATAACTGAGGGGTCTGGATACTCTGAAATGTCTTTCAGATAAAGATTTTTTTTTTTCCTGCATACAGTGCTGGGCCTAGTATTTTCCTTTGAGGCAACTAATAAAATAGCACAAAGCTGACAGCTTGACTGCCCACAACACAAAAACTTTTTTTGAAATGGTTGAAAGGAGCGTAATGCCCCATACCCAATTTGTGCCACTATAGCATTAGAATCAGATAACTTTGTCCTTCAGGACAAAAGCTTTTACACTTGCACCTGAACCTTCAAATATCCTGGGAACTATAGGTATAGCTCAGTGGTATAGCACTTGCCTAGTATGAGCAGAACCTTGGGTTTGATGTCCACTTTGGCTAAACTAAACTAAAACAAAAACCAAAACACAAATATCACTCTGAACCTACTCCTTAAAGACTAAGCTCACTAAGAAGCACCCTGTACCCTGGTCCTGGCCCAAAGACACCAAGCAAACCAACCAGCAAGCTCTTCATTCCATATGCAAATAATGTTGCCCTTGATAGACTGACCCCATGTTCTACTTATACAGCAAATGAAAAATGATGACAAACATGCCTACCTGCCTGCCCACCCCCTCCTCTGAGACTCAACACTCACTGTGCTGACTGAATGACCTAAAATATACAAACAGAGACTGAATGTACTGTACCAAAAAAAGACACTGAGCCTCTATAAACAAGACCAGGTTTTAATTCTGAGCAATCGTTAACCAGGTAGGCCATTAAATGAGGAACATGTCAAGTATATGTTTATATAAAATACGTATCTGCTCTATAACCTTTTAATGTTATCCTAAGTGATATTAACTATAATGCAGAAGGGAAAAGCAATTGAAGAAACACATCAAGTGGTAAAATAAATGGGAAAAAAATTTTTGGTACCGGAATTAAACTCAGTGCCTCACGCTTGGCAGCTAGGTCCTATACCACTGAGGTACATCCCTGGCCCTAAATGAAACTTTTTCAGTAATTCATTTAGGACATGGAAAAGTTAAATTTCAACCACCTGGCAAAGATACTTACAGAAGGGCCAGAGATTCAGCTCAGTGGCTCCAGTGCCTGCCTCGCAAGCGCAAGGTCCTGAGTTCAATCCCGGTAACCCCAAACAACAATGCTGGGCATGGTAACTCATGCCCACGAGCAATCTGTATCACATCCCACAATGCCTGACATGGTTGCTCACACCTGTAATCCTAGCACTAGGAGGCAGAGACAGGAGGACTGCTGAGTTTGAGACTTGCCTGGGCTACATAGTGAGCTCAGGGCCAGCCTGAACTACAAAGTGAGATCCTGTCTCAAAAAAAAAAAAAAAGATACTTACAGAAAAGGCTGGCCTTGGGCCCGGAGGGTTAGCTCAGGGGTTCCAGCGCCTGCCTCGCAAGCGCAAGGTCCTGAGTTTGATCCCAGTAACCACATACAATGCTGGGTGTGGAGACTCATGCCCACCAGCAATCAATACCACATACCACAGTGCCGGGCGTGGTGGCTCACGCCTGTAATCCCAGCACTCGGGAGGCAGAGACAGGAGGATTGCTGAGTTTGAGGCTTGCCTGGGCTACATAATGAGCTCAGAGCCAGCCTGAACTACAAAGCGAGACCCTATCTCAAAAAAAAAAAAGGCTGGCCTGGCATGGTGGCACATGCCTGGAATCCCAGCACTCAGAAGGCTGAGGGAGGAGAATCACCCTGAGTTTGAGTGGCCAGCTGGCCTACAAAGTTCAAAGCCAGCCTGGACTCTCTAGCAAGACTCTGTCTCAGATAGATAGATGATAGAGAGATAAAGAGAGAGAGAAAGAGAGAGAGGGAGGGAGATAGATAGATGATAGATAGACAGATAGATAGATGATAGATAGATAGATAGATAGATAGATAGATAGATAGATAGATAGATAGATAGATAGATAGATATGGATGGAAGGACAGACAGACAGACAGCAGGCAAACAGGTAAAACATACAAAGAAGGCTGATGGAAGAGTAACTCAAAATTTGCTGGGCAATAGTATTTATCTTGTTTACTCTTGTAAAATATTCTGGAATATTTTAAAGAAACAAAGCTTTTTGATACATAAGGTCAACAACACCACACTTGTTAGCCCAATTTAAAAGAAAAAACATTAGAACATACATTTTCCCACTTATTCTAAACTTATTTCCACCTGCTAAACTGAAACAGACACATAGACAGGCAGATAGACATACACACACCTTACTTCTACAGGGTGTCAAGCCTACACGGTGAGGGTGGAATGGAAGGGGACAGTCATCCCGTCCAGACTCAGGAAATCACATACTGTAAAGCTACCACTAGGCCACTGAAGACTGCCAGAGGAGGGATGGGGCCAACATGCTGAAATAGCCACAGCCAACTGCTCTTGTGGGACCCAATCTTTTAATATACTTTCTATAGCTCTTTATTAACTACCTAACCTGAGAGTTCCCTACATGCTTTTTACATTAAAGATGGCTCTAGAAAGCTGACAACGAAAGACCTTTTTTCATATTCTAGGGGTATAGGGATGGGGTGGGGATTTAGCTCAGTGCTGGGGCACCTGCCTCACCAGTGCAAGGTCCCGAGTTCAATCCCTGGTACCAAAAAACATATTCTAGGGGAGGAGTTTAAAAGCATACTCAGTACTGCCTTGTTTGAAAGGTAAGGAAGGATAGGAGAGAAGGGTGTCATTATACATTTACCTCTTTCCTGATATACACTACCAACGTTCTTCTCCTTGTAGAAGAAATAAAATAAATTTTATCAACACCACAGCTGAAAGCAACCTGTCTATTCTCTTTGTTAGCACAGAGCATATATGATGGGTAGGGAGTCTTATCCACTGCAAATAAACTTTAGTCAAAAGACAGGTAAATGACCCAAGACAACAAGGGCAGGGTTCATACAGTAAGCTGGAGGGATTGTGGGGGTTCAAAGCATTAAGTGCTACATTTTATGCATAAGAGAAATACACAAGAATTATAAAAAGTGAAATTTTACCATAAGAAGCAATAAAAAGAGAGATTAAAGTGCAAAGGAGATATTTGGAAAAATATTAGAGAAAACATTTTGGGAAACTGCACACAATTGCAAAAAGATAAATCTATAGGAAGCAGAAAACAAACTTATTCAGTGACTACAATATTAAATTTCTATTTCAAAGATATGTGACAAATGAAATGGAATTAGAACAAGAAAATATAAACAACTTCATATCTACTATTTCATAATCATTTAGACATTTGTAAAAGTTTACAAAACACCTTGTTGATACCTACATTTAACACAAATTCAAGTAGGTGCTACAATACCATCACGTATTGATTTCATGCGGCTTAAACACACTTGTCTTCATCCACTTAAAATATGATAAAAGACAGATGCTGAACATTTGCATTTCCTGTATCTACAGAAAAAGCTCAACCCTAAACCTCCCTCTTTCCCTTCCATACCAATCTTGTCTTCCTTCCCCCAATACCATCATCCAAAAAGTGCTATGTGCAAGTAACTTCATGAAACATCTTTTATAGTATTTGAAATAGTTAAAATAAAGGCCAAATCTGGTTTTTAAAAAATTAAAATACATTCTCTAACAAACTCTAATTTTTCTGTACCACCATGCTGTTCTACCACACTGCACAGTGATTGTCATGGCGTAATTCTCCTTCAGATGTCCCCCTAAAAATCATGCTGCTAGCCGATTACAGTCTTACATAGTTTGTACATGAGTGCAAGGTCAGACAAATTGTTCTAACTTGCATGTAAATTTTATATTCCTATTTGAAAAAGGCTCCTACTCAAGACCCAAATTTATGTTCACTTTGATAACAGATCAATATTTATAACTCTAGCTAGCAAGTAAAAGAAATTATAACATAAGAAAAAGTAAAGTGAGAAGATGAGTTACTACTAGACCAGGAATTTATTTCACATGATGATTAAAATAACTTAAGCCTATCAATGAGACTTTATAATTGAATTCTGTACTTGGTTTAATCAAAAATCACAAAAAGAATCCTACACCTACAGGGTTTAACACAGTTTACCTAGGTCTCAGACTGTTTCATCAACCTATTTTTGTGGAATAGTCATTTTATAACATCTCAATGCATTACTAAGACCTCCTCTTCAGCTACCAAAAGATGAAAGAAGCAACAATTGGCTCCTTAAGACTTTATTCACCCAAGGCAACAGAGGAGCTTGGATTGGTGACTAAAAACATCTTCCATCTCTCTACTAATAGTAGGCCATTCAAAAGAATGATACAGTTTGTCACCTTTTCAGCTTTTACAGCTCCTTGCTTGTGTAAGGACCTGCTCTATCCTTCAGAGTAAAACTGGCAGAGCAACCTGGCCTGAGGCATTTTCCACTAACAGGGCCAAAGAACCCAGCAATCTCTTCTCCCTACTTTACCTTCTACCTACACTCAGATGTACCCAGAACAGAAGGCCGCTGAATGTTATTTATTGTTTATAATGTTAGGATGCCTTTCTCCACACAATCCAGTTTCCTACAACCACTTTTCTTTCAAACCCCATTAATCTTTGTTAATAATTCAGTAAACTATCATTAAAAAACTGTAATTTGATCTGGAGGCAATAAATGATAAAATGCTCAAAACAAACACTGATTTAGTTCACCTGATTTCTTTGGTTCACAACTTAAGCGTTCTAAACTTGAACTTAACCAAAAGGCTTTAAGAACCAGTAGGTTCTGATATAATACAAAGCAAGTTACCATGTAAATATGCTGAGAATAATGGGCTTTTGATAATCAAGATAACTTTTTTGAAAAAATGATTTTTTTGCACTGTAATATGCTTGTATCTTCCTCTACGTATATTTTCAATTCTGCAGGGTTTTTTCATGAATTTTCTGATCCCACCAGTATCAATTACTTTTTCATTCTTAGGCCAAGGAAAGCGGTTTGCTAAATGGGAAGACAGAATGGTAGGAAGCACACATGTGGCCCAAACAGTTCCTGAGCTGTCCAGTGCAGCTGACATGAGCCCTTTAAGACTGTCTAAATATAAGTAATTAGAATTAAGTAAACTTCTAAAACTTCAGAATTTCTGTCACACTAGCTACATTGAAGTGCTTCCAGTCCTATGTGGCTAGTGCCACAGCTGAGTAAAACAAATATAGAACTTTTTTATCATGACAGAAAATGCTCAGTTGGGAGCCAGCATTGCTTAGTGAGAGGCCCAGGTTCATACCAGCACCTGAGGAAAACAAAACTTCCTCAGATTCAGGTATCTGCAACCGCCTCAATATGGCTTCAGCAAACACCAGATCATAAATTCCTACTATGTTTGCTGAATTCATGGAGAACCTGTTTCCTAAATTTCATGCTGTGCTTTTTAGAAAAGATACGCAATTCGCTATCACAGTTACTAAAACATGGAGGAACATAAGCTGAGAAATGTAGGAAGGGTGCAAGACTGGGACCAGGAAGACCAGTTGGGGGACTCCTGCAGGGCACCAGGAGAAGGGAAGCCTTGGAGAGTAGGGGGACACGCTCAACAGAGAAACACCTACCCCCAGCCTGGTTCCTGAATGCAATGCAGTCTAGGATGAAAGCCAGGCGGCTAAGCCAATGGTATATCCAGTTATGTGAAGACAAAACACTGTAGCATTTGTCTGTGATGGGAGGAGAGGTGTAAAAAAACAAACAAACAAAGCTTTCCCCAAGCAGTACAACACTGGAGTGAAGAGCTCAAGAGAAAGCCTAACAGAAGACACAGCTACTTAAGCCATTCACAAAGAAATACAAAGTCTGGGAGTAGAGGATATCAGCCAGGGAACATGTGTTCCAAACAACAAAAGGAAAGAACTAGTGCAGAATCCTGAAGAATATCAACACCCACAATGCAGCCAAAGAGTAGTCCACATAACAGAAGCAAACACCAAGGAAAGGTCCTAAGAAGGAAGAACTCAGCAAGTTCAGATGCTACAGGGAAAGAAAAGAGCCAAGTGTTTATCAGATTCACCAAGCAGAATATAACTAACTGTTGAGAACAGTTACTATAATGCTTTGGTGGCAGAAGCTCATGTTAAGGTGAGAAATGGAGAAAAAGAATAGAGACCCCTCTCAACATTTGGATAAGAATGTGAAGAAAAAAACTGAAGAACTAGAGTTCAACTGGGTGTGGTGGTGCACCCCTATAATCCCAACACTAAGGACCCGAGGCAGGAAGATCACGGTAAATTCAAGATTAACCTCGGTTATACCACAAGACTCTGGTTCAAAAACACCACCCCCCAAAAAAAAACTAGAATTCACCTACTTGAATTGAGAAAAAAAAAATACTGTGTTCAACCCTAAGTCCTATAACCTTTCCATGCCTTAGTATAAAAGGATAATAATATCATTAATGTCAGAGGTATTCGAACAATTAAGTAGATTACTATTTATGAAGGACTTAAAACAATGTCTGCTAAGATATACACACAAAAACTAACAGAAGTGGGCACAAAGAGAGAGGAGTAGGAAGAAACACAGAAAGAAGACAGCCAAACAAGAGAAAGGGTCTCTGAAGAGTTGGGGTGGGAGAAGGACCTAAGACCAAGAGAAAAGAGTCCACCTCTTTCCTAGCAAGGAGAAGAATGTGGTCTAGCTGCTTCTTGAATTTGGAGGAAGGCAGTGGTCACAGAGCTATTTAGTTTTGTTTGTTTGTTTTGGGGAATTTGGGGGATTTTTTTTTTTTTTTTTTTTTTTTTTTTTTTTTGGAGACAGGGTCTCCCTTTGTAGTTCAGGCTGGTCCTGAGCTCACTATGGTGCCCAGGCAAGCCACTGCGAACTCGGCAATCCTCCTGTCTCTGCCTCCTGAGTGCTGGGATTACAGGCGTGAGCCACCACGCCTGGCACTGTAGTATGTGGTATTGATTGCTGGTGGGTGTGAGTCTCCACGCCCAGCATTCTATGTGGTTACCGGGGATCAAACTCAGGTCCTTGCGCTTGCGAGGCCGGCGCCAGAACCACTGAGCTAACCCTCCGGCCCGGGATTGTTTTGTTATTGTCCCTAAATTGCCCAGACTTGGCTCTAACTTGTGCTTCCTCCTTTCTCAGTCCCTGAGAACACTAGAATATAGAAGTGAGTCTATCATTCCCCCAGGTTGGAGATTTGTTTTAAGAACAAAAAAAAAAAAACCAAGAAAATGGCACAGAATACCATGAATGCAGTGTGATCTGAAATTGATTCTAGAGGAACTTCACCTGTTCTAGAATCTCTTTTGCTCATGTGTAAAGCATATTTAATCCACCCTATCATTAATTCCTGAGGGCTAATAAAACAGTGTATATCAAGCATTTAACACAGTATTACGTAAATAATCAGCACTCAGCGCACTTGGCTTTGATATGAGAATTTCAAATGCACAAAATATGTCAATCAAGCTAGATGGCCTTGACCCAGTTTCTCAGTCTATGACTCGTGGCTTCTCACCTGCACAGGAAGATGGAAAGGAGGCTGAGCAACACAGGGCATTCCCTCCACTCTTAAGACTCCAACCTGATCAGATGGCAACCGGAAACACACAAGATACAGTGGTCCTATTCTAAAATTCATACTTCTAAGTGCTAATAATAAATAAGCAAAATATCAAAAACCACACATAACTGATGAAAAGTGACTATACAAATAGAGAAAGCATGCACATTTTGTAAGCTCAGCAACCCAATTTTGAATGTAAAAATAACAAAAATAAGCATCTAGTTTTGATGGGAAGATGTACTTCTGTGGTCCAGCAATGTATAATTTCTCAGAACACATCTGTTTACAATCCCATAAGGAGTCGCCAGAGGAAATCCCTTTGCCTGACCACATGGAAAAGGGGAGCTCGGCACTGCAGTGCGTGCTCCCACCTCCTCAAGAGGGCCAGGCCTCACATGCAATGTTGAGCTCAGAGTCAGGAGTTCCCTGAAGCATTTTCCCAGAAGAGTGAGGCTGTGCACATGGCCTCTCCACAATTACCAACGATATGAGCTCTCTGACGTCTACCTGCAACCCTACCATTGAAGTAACGAGTCAGGGGTTCAGAACACAACTCCAGGACATCCCAGAGAGCTCTCATGTGAGCATCAGATCCTAAATGCATTTCTTCCATTTCCCGTTTATTTGATGAACAAATCTGAGCCAGATGCAACCTCCATAATTTGTTTTCCCAGTAACAAAGTAAGTTAATGTTAGCTGTCATCACTGGGGATGCTGTGAAGATAACTCAACTATTTCAAACTCCCCCCAAAATATGCTTAGCAGTTAGAGATGTATATAAAAACTCTATTCTCTGCTGTGAATAGTCTTGCCAGTCCACTTGGGCCCCCTTCTCTCCTCAGGATTCCTGAGTATGCAGCTGAAGAGAGCTCCAGCATCAAGAAATTACATAAAAAAAAATGCCTTTTTCAAGCTATCCCTGACATCACTTCTACAGTTTTACAAACTTTCGAAGAAGATCATAGCACATTCCTTTAAAACACTTCCCGCCCTAAAAGCCCAGCACCTGTGCAGTCCCTACACCTGGAACCCAGACCGCTGCTTCCTTGAAGCCTCCGTCGCCCAGGAGCACAGCTGCAGGAGGCCCCCGAGGTGGGCTACTCCTAGGGCTCCTGCTCTGCCCACTGTTCCTGTCAGTGCTCATCCCTAGGTTCATAAACATGCTCACTCCTGAAACAGATAACGGTTCTTTTCAAGAAGCCATCACAATTTGGGTTTCTCTCTCAATATGGAAAGGCAAACCGGGAGCACTTCACATGCCAGGTTACTCATTTCTGAACTTGGCCCAAAGCCCATCTGTCCTGTTTTCCACAGCTCAGAGACTGGGGCCTGTCCCAATTCAATACAAGTCTACAATTTTACACCAGCATATCCTCATCTTAAGTTTTTATTGACTGCTGCCAAAAGTTAAGTTCATAAATGTTAAAGTTTATTTATGAAATCACCACCTCTCAAAGATTAATGTCATCCAAGTGTGACATCTTTTCAGCACTTCAGAGAAGCTTAAAACAGTCACCAAGAAAAATGAAAACTGCACCACCAAGGCTGGGAAAGGCTAGAGCTAAGTGCAGTACCTAAAAACCTGAGGAAGGCCAGCTGTGGGGCCCCACACCTCAGTCAGCTCTCTGAACGCCAGCTTCTCTACAAAACGCAGCATTCTACCACTTCCACCAAAGAGCTGCTTGGAAGCACCATCATTGTCACAAGCGGCCAGCAACAGAAAGCCTTGTATGTGGAAGATGGTCAGTAAGTGTTAGCTGTTCTGTACCAACCGACCTTACCAGTAAATGTACCCTGTCCCCTACCAGACTCACCCAATTGTTCTCGCTCACAGTTTAACCCTCCAGTCACACAGGGTACCTCCTCAGGAGCTAACAGTTTACGAAACTCCAATGCCATTACCCCATGTTTGGAATTCTTGTGTCACATTAAGAATCAAACACGCAAGGCTGCAGCTCAGCAGTAATATATTGGCCTCATATGTACAAGGCTCGGGGTTAGATCCCCAGAGAAGAAGGGAGGTGGGGGGTGGAGGCAAGGAACTCAAGGGACAGGGTGGGAAGAAGAAAAAGGAAAGGAGGGGAGAGGGAGTGGAGGAGTGGAAGACAGAAACAGGAACAGGGAGGAAGAAAAACAAAACCTTTCCTTTACAAATCAAAACCATCGATCCCTAGCATCACAGAGAGAGAGAGAGAGAGAGAGAGAGAGAGAGAGGAGAGAGAGAAGAGAGTGTGTGTGTGTGTCAGTCGAGGGAAGCCTGCTGTCTTGCAGCCAGAAAAGACAGCAAGGCTGCAGGGTAACACCCCTAACATACCACCTTCCTGGATCGTAAGAGGAATACTGCCCTCATGTCTCTATACTTTGTCAATCACAGACCATGAGAACTGCAGACTCAGACCTAAGCCAGCACTGACCTCACAGAAAACAGTGGCAAGGAAAAGGCTGTGCTCCAGTAACCCAGGCAGGACAGGAAGGGGCAGCACAGGAGCCTGGCCCTGACTCGGAGTGACGCTCGCTCCACCTGTACCCTGGCTTGCTGTAAGGACGTGTACACCTGGCTCACCTTTAGGCAGCAGAGTTCTCTCAACTAACAGCTCTATAAATACAGAACTGAGAAGAGATTGAGAGACATTTAAGGTCATATATATATATATATATATATATATTTTTTTTTTTTTTTTTGCAGTACCAGGCATTGAACTCAGGCCCTTGTGCATCCAAGATTGGTACTGAATCATAAAATCCCCAGCCTAAGGTCATATCATTTTAAAACAGTACATCGAATTATAATCTCTACATTAAGCTTTACATCCTAACTTGAAGTCATTCCAAAGAAGGTAGCATTTTAACACTATCCTAATTGTTGACATAATCACTGGATGTAGTGTCCTGTCTCTGAAGTCATTATGTTGAAAAAACACTGATTTATATAATGCCTGGTGGATTAATCAACTGTGCAATGAGAATTTTTTCTTTTAATCTGCAGAGTATTTTCTTTCCTCTCTGAGTAGCTATTCTATACATAAAAAAGTCTTCCTTCCATACATTTCAAGCCTTTTAGCTGGTGGTTAAATGTCAAAATCCATTTGATTCAGAACAGATTGAGAAGTAGATTATGTGACTGAGGTGCAATCTTTTTCCAAAAAACACTATTTCCACTTGGAAGAAATACAACTGACAAACTATGGTTATGCAGACTTGGCGTTCTTGGCAGGCATTTCAAAAATGAACAAAATAATCTGTCATTTCAAGGAAAACAATTGACAGTTTTGTTTGCCAATGATAAAATCTGAGCATTCAAGTGAAAATCAGGATTCTGGAAGACCTGTATCTACTACCATGAACCTGACAGTTTTCAATACTTTCTAGAGACCAAACTTTTTTAAAAAGCTTTGTTAATGAAATACATCAATATTTGGAAAGTTTATGCAATTCACTGAACCACTATTTTTCAAGCAAGCAATGAATGTTATAAAATCATGAGTGGGTAAGAGATCCACTTAATTTGGAAGACAGACCAATGAATTTTAATGAAACTAAGCACAAAATTACATTGATAAAATTTCAGAATCCACACTACAATTGATCTTAAAGAACTTTTTTTTTTTTTTTTTTTTGCTTTTTGGAGACAGAGTCTCGCTTTGTAGTTCAGGCTGGCCCTGAGCTCACTATGGTGCCCAGGCAAGCCGCTGAGAACTCGGCAATCCTCCTGCCACGTCCGGCATTGTGGTATGCAGTGTTGATTGCTGGTGGGCGTGTCTCCACACCCAGCATTATATATGGTTACCGGGATCAAACTCAAGTCCTTGCATTTGCGAGGCAGGCGCCCGAACCACTGAGCTAACCCTCCAGCCCTTAAAGAAATTTTTGTGCCAGGCGTGGTGGCTCACGCCTGTAATCCCAGCACTCGGGAGGCAGAGACAGGAGGATTGCTGAGTTCGAGGCTTGCCGGGGCTACATAGTGAGCTCAGAGCCAGCCTGAACTACAAAGCGAGACCCTGTCTCAAAAAAAAAAAATAAAAGAAAAGAAATTTTTGTGCTATTATCTGTTTCTTCTTTGTAAGAAATCTGTTTTTATGTGTCTTGTACTTTGAGTAACTATTTCTAGGATTATACAGTGTATTAACTATTATTATTCTCTTACTATTTAATTAATTATAAGATTTTGTATTAGTTTCATAAAAAAGAGAGACAGAGACAGAGAACACCATGCCAGGTGTGCTGGCACACAACTATAATCCAAGTTAGTTGGGACTCTGAGACAGGAGGATTGCAAACTTGAGACAAGCCTGGGTAACTGTGTGAGATCCTGTCTTAAAATGTTAAGAGCTAGGATGTAAGTCACTAGGAGAATACTGTCTAGTCTGACGCCCTGAATAAAAAGAAACAACCAATTCCCTACAGAGTTCTGCTATAATATCATATTATTTGAAAAGAATATTCAAATATTCCTTTCTGCCACAGCACAGCATACCTGTTTCAGCTAAACAGAAGGCTGAAGCAGGAGGATCACTTGAGTTTAGGACTTCTTTCAACCCAAACCAGTACAACAGTGAGACTTCCTTATTTAGGGAGGAAAAAAAAAAAACTTCCCTTTTCAATTATATGTCCACATAAGGCCAAGTTTGCTTCATGTTCTTCAACCAAAATGAACACCAACAGTTTTCTCAAACTAAGCCTTAAAGAGATTTACAAAAATATAAACTAGTATCATTTGTTCTCACAACTTTTATTTTGAAAAATACTTATATTCAAGGTATCTAGACTGAGAAATAATGATCTAATGTCATTTTAAATGAATGAAATATTTTTCAACTTCTCAAATATAATGTTTAATATAGTAAACACTGACACAGCCCACATGTGCAAAGAGCCTTTTTGGTTCTTAGTAAGACATAAAGCAGTCTTGAGACACTCACATTGAAAATCCTCAGTTCTTTTTTTTCTTCTGAGACAGGGTCTCAGAAAATCCTCAGTTCTTTTTTTTCTTCTGAGACAGGGTCTCACCTTGTAGTTCAGGCTGGCCCTGAGCTTACTATGTAGCCCAGGCAAGCCTCGAACTCACAGCAGTCCTCCTGTCTCTGCCTCCCAAGTGCTGGGATTACAGGTGTGAGCCACCACTCCTGGCACTGTGGTGTGTGGTATTGACTGCTGGTGGGTGTGAATCACCATGCCCAGTAATGCTATATGTGGTTACCGGAGATCAAACTCAGGACCTGGCACTCGCAAGGCAGATGCCAGAACCACTGAGCTAAATCCCTGGCACTAAGATCCACAGTTCTAAAAGACCACCATCCTCATTACTGCCAATAACATCACATAAAATGCAACATGCCTAAAATCTTATATATGTGTTTACAAATGACATGCAAATATATTAAAATATATGTAAACATTTTGCATCATAAGACACTTTAATCATGGCAAAAGAAAAAGGCATTTCCAACACAGTTTCCTAGACATAAAAGGAAGGCCACACTTACTCAGGGAGTAGAACTAGTGACTCAGCAATCTCCACCGCTATAATCACCAAAAGAGCCAGACACCCTTGACAAGTGAGAACCCAAACAAGGAGCCATAGACCATATGACACAGGTCCTTAGCAAAAATACCTGGCTTTCAAGAAGGTGGAATGCAGAGTACAGGAAAGTAAAGAAGGAGGAAGTCCCAACAGCCTGCAAAGAGATGAGCAAGCAGAAAGGGAAGGAAAAACTTTACTTTCACTTTGTAGTTGATTCCATATTTAGCACTCATTTGTTCTTTTTCTACAAGAATGCAATATCCCCCTCTCAGCCCCAACCACTCTAAGGACCAGAGAAATTCAAAAGCTTTTACTCATGCATTTTTTCAATTATCACATGAGATTAATAGAGTGAATATCATACCCATTTTACAGATGGTGAGACCAGCGGTTCTGAGCTTAAGGGACATCTGTGCCCAGATGTGGGGATCCTGTCCTAAACCTCTTTAGTTGGTGCCCAAAACAATCTCTACACCCTGCTGGGACGTTTTCTGAGTGTGGCCCGCACTGGCAGTATTGGCACCCCTGGGAAACTGGTTGGAAATACATTCCTCATGCCCTTCCAGTCCTCCTACAACTGAACACAACCTGTATTTTGCCAAGCATTTTGATGCCTGGTACTAGCCCAGCCATCTACAGGTCCCCATCTGCCAGAACAGTTGTTCTCCAAGGACAGTGTGCCCTGCTCCACAATGAAATTCCGCAGAGTAGCTGACTTACACTGACACTTCCTTCTTACAGCCTGGAGGCTGACAAGGTAGGTTTCATTCTGAGGCCTTCTCTCTTGGCTTCTAGGCAGCCACCATCTCACTGTACCTTTATGCGGCCTCCTATGTGCAAGCTGAGATAGTACTTCCTTCTCCTGTCCTACTGGATCAGGACCCAGTTCTAGGTCTTTATTAACTTCAATAACCTCCTAACGTCTCCATCTTCAATACAGTCACATCAGAGATTAATCACAGCTTCAGTATATGAATTAGGAGGGAAATGCTACAATTCAGTCTGTAATACTAATTAGAAGAAAAATGCTGCCAATCAAGGTCTCTCCTGCCGAGCCTGTGACATGGATGACAAAGAAAGGCATCTACTTGAGAGAGCAGCAACTCCCAAGGGGATTCCAGCACCGACAGAGATCCAAAGTTGCTGGACCAGACTCACCAGGGTTCCCACGGGGAAGAAGGAAAGAAGGAGAGCACTGGCCACACAGGTGCTGCCAATGACGGCAGCAGTTACTGAGCATTTTTATGCACGTAATAGGCCCTGTACTAAGGCTTCGGATATCTCATCATTTTTAGTCTCTTACCTGCATTACAGGCATGGAGACTGAGAGCTTAAAGGTTAGGCAGCCTGCCAAGGAACCACCACCAGGAAGCAGCAGCAACAAGCATAATCCCCGAGCCTGCTTTCAGAGACAGGAGGGAAACCCCTCTCTCCCTCTCTCTCTCCCTCTCCTCTCTCTCTCCCCACTACCTCACATATTCCAGTCACACAAAGTGGTGGTGGAGACAGGTTTTCAGGAAACAAAAAGGGGCAGAAACACACATGGAACAATACTTGATTTCATGGATAATGAAAGAAATGTACCTATCAAGTTAGCAAAAGACATTAATGTTAAAAGGTAGTGGGTACAGGGAAAACGGTAAACTGCTACATTACTGAAGGAGCATATCCTGAAGAGGCCTTTCCAGGGCCAATCCAAAATCATTCGATATAATTAAGATGAACCCTGCCTGTTATCCTGCAATACCCCTTCCTAGGCGTACCAAGGTACACACAGAGGTATATAATGGGCTGAGTGATTTTCAAGAGTGAAATACTGAAATGACTTAAAGTGAAATGTAAGTAAGTAATATGGAAAAAAAGGTAATTGTTTTGAGCTAGCTACAAAGACAAGATAGGTTCTACATGTCCACATAAAAAGATCAGCCAGGGCCGGAGGGTTAGCTCAGTGGTTCTGGCACCTGCCTCACAAGCTCAAGGTCCTGAACTCAATCCCCAGTAACCACATACAATACTGGGAATGGAGACTCATGCCCACCAGCAATCAATACCACATACCACAGTGCCAGGTGTGGTGGCTCACGCCTGTCATCCGAACACTCGGGAGGCAGAGACGGGAGGATTGCTGAGTTTGTGGCTTGCCTGGACTACATAGTGAGCTCAGAGCCAGCCTAAACTATAAAGCGAGACCCTGTCTCAAAAAGAAAAAAAAAAACCAAAAAGATCAGCCATAGGACTGGAGATGTAGCTATGTAATTGAGCATTTGCCTAGCATGCAAACTAACAAAAGAAAGATCAGCCACAGAATTCTGGAGGGGGCCAGAGGGATGAGAAGTATGTACATAAGAATAATATACTTAAGTTTATGGGATGAAGGCTTTTATTGTCTAATCCATACCTGCTTTTATGACTTGACATTTTTTTTTTTTTTTTTGAGACAGGGTCTCGCTTTGTAGTTCAGCCTGGCCCTGAGCTCACTATGTAGCCCAGGCAAGCCTCGAACTCAGCAATCCTCCTGTCTCTGCCTCCCGAGTGCTGGGATTATAGGCGTGAGCCACCACGCCCGGCGTGGCTTGACATTTTTAATAAGCATACTTATAATTAGCAGAGGCTAGAAAAATAATCTCCTACAATTTTTTTTGCTTTTTTTTTTTTTTTTGCTTTTTTTTTGAGACAGGGTCTCGCTTTGTAGTTCAGGCTGGCCCTGAGCTCACTATGGTGCTCAGGCAAGCTGCCAAGAACTCAGCAATCCTCCTGTCTCTGCCTCCCGAGTGCTGGGATAGCAGGCGTGAGCCACCACGTCTGGCATTGTGGTATGCGGTGTTGATTGTTGGTGGGCGTGTCTCCATGCCCAGCATTATATGTGGTTACCGGGGATCGAACTCAGGACCTTGCGCTTGCGAGGCAGGCGCCGGAACCACTGA
>PVIC010010569.1:0-43240 GCA_004025085.1 Thryonomys swinderianus
TGAGACCTGAAGGTCGAGCGTCCTCATTATCTCGTCTCGCTTTAGGTCATTTTGGGTCCGGCGTGGCCTCCTACTTCATATTCCTGAGATGGTTATTTGGGATCAACATTGTGCTCACGATCATGACGGGTGCTTTTGTCGTCATCCCGGAGGTAAGAACTATTTCGAGAGCGAGAAAAGCACTGTTTGGCCAGATGAGATGCTAGGAGCATGACACACCCGTCTTGCCCTCTTCGTGGGAGGGGCGCGCGTGGGGAGGGAGCGGCTCTGCACAGGGCTGGACGGTGTTTGGGGTTTGGGAGCTGTTCCATCCGGGCACAGGGCCAGGGAGCCGTACACCCTGCTACAGCACTGACGCGGACCCGGGCCCTACACAATTTTATATATGGAAACTTAAGTACACATTTTATACAATTTTTACTTTGTCGCAAAACAGTTTTTGGTTTTTTCGCCCAGTCATTTAAAAATGCCAAAGCTTCTCTTCACTTTGGGCCGTGCGAATCTCAGGATGTGGCCTCTGTGCCAGTTTGCTGGCTGGCCATGGGTTAAAATCGAGTCCCCTACCCACCTAAGCACCATCCTCACAAAGACAGCAGGGCCGTCATTTCCTGGGGCCTAACGGAACCTAGATATCTCAGAGCCGCCTCACAGAAGCCACATCTGGTTCAGAGGAAGCTGAGCCTCCAGGCTGAGCTCTCCTCAGTGCAACCAGCAGACACCTGCCCTGGAGGCCTCACAGGTGGCACCTCCGAAGCTTCGAGCTTTGCCTGGGGGACACTGACACCCCCTTTCTTATCAGCTGATCGCCGGCCAGCCCTTCGGAAGCACAGCCAGGAAGACCATCCCTCCTGAGCAGGCCGCGTCCGCCCAGGACCTGGACACCGTCTGGTCCCTCGGGGTGAGGCGGGCAGCACCTGCGGGGAGGGGGTGACCCCTGCTCAGAAGTGACCAGGCGTGGTCTCCCCGCAGGGTTACCTCCAGTACTCTGTCCTCTTCTATGGCTACTACGGCAGGGAGAGGAGGATCGGGAGAGCTGGCTACCGTCTGCCCCTGGCGTACTTCCTGGTGGGGATGGCCGTATTCGCTTACAGCTTCCTCATTCTTTTAAAAAAGTACGTCTGCTCAGTCTCTCAAGATCTCCACTAGCGACCATGATGTGTGTGATCTGATGCGATTTTGTCCATGACCCTAGAAGTTACAGGGCCGGGGCACCTGTTCATTTACGGGCAGCTCCCCGTGCTCACTGCCACAGGCCAGGTCCTGGGCTGGGTGTGGAGACACAAGAGTGTGCGCATGCGCCAGTTTACATACGCTTAAAACCATGCCGTACCGCTCTCGTAGAGACGACGGTGTGACCTAGGAGACTAGAGCTCACAGGAAGCAAAGCTCCCGGCTCTGCCCATGTGCCTGCCTGTGCCAGGCTCCAGACCCTGCGGGACCCTGACTGTGTGCTGTCCTGCAGCTGGCGCATCTAGTTAGCCCCTGAGAGGTGGCAGACATACCAAACAGCACTGTGAGTCTTGCAGCCACCCACGGCCCCTCTCGAAGCCTCATATGTAAAAGGGGCGGTTTAGCTGGCTTGGCTGCTTCCCACTGGCCTCCTGCACTTCTGCGTAAGGAGCGCAAGCAATGCGGGAAATGGAGGCCTCAGCTTGGGGAGACCTGGGCCTACCACTTGGGCCCCGCTCCATCACCTGGCAGATGGCAAAGTGCAGGCAGAGGTCCCGGGGGTAAATATTATATATATATATATATATATATATATATATATATATATATATATATATATATATATATATATATATATGTATGTATGTATATATAAAATATATATAAATAATATTTATTATTTATTTATTTATGCTATTACTTATACTATTATTTAAATTATTTATTTATTTACTACATGTTACGGTTTAAGAGCAAGTGAGAGCAAACTTGGGAGGAAGACATGGAGCTCACAGATAAGGCATTTGAGAGAACGTGGTAGAAGGAAGGCACGGGCACAGCTTCTCCTGAGGAGCGGTCAGCACACCTGCTTTCAAATACAGTGTCTAAAGGACAGCAGTGTGCCAGAGGGGCAGACACCCAGACGGAACCCCAAGGGGTAGTTCTCATGGGCGGCAGCCCAGGGGGCACCTCGGTGCAAAGGGGCGGACCCTGTTCTCCGGCCACAGGTGGGGACCCTGATGTCTGGGCACACAGCCGGCCACGCAGTCTCACCAGCACATGGCCAACGTGCTGCCCCTCCCCAGTCCCAGGCACTGCTTTGGCTCCTCCTGGGCCCGTGGCAGGGTGGCATCCCAGAGTGGGCCCCTGCCCCAGCTCCAGGACTCTAGCATCACCCCGCAAATGCCTCTTGCAGGATGGCGAAGAACTCCCGCATGAGCCTGGCCAGCGCTTCCAACGAGAACTACACCTTCTGCTGGCGGGTGTTCTGCGCCTGGGACTACCTCATCGGAAACCCGGAGGCTGCGGAGAGCAAGACAGCAGCCGTGGTCAACAGCATCCGGGTATGGAGGGCAGGGTGCGGGGCGGAAGAGCCGCAGCTTCTCTTTACTGTTTTTTATTTCCTCTCTTTAGCGTGTCAGTTTGCATATATTTGACAGTTTACATAATGGGTTCTTACATGGTGCACATATCTAACCTGTAAATAAATAATTACCTATAAGGTAGGGATACAGGCTTTTTTCTTTTAACTTAGAAGTAAGCGTGGTAAAAAGCAGTCAGAGCCGTGGGCCACCCTAGAGCTCACTTGGGGGTCTAGTTTAAACATAAAAGTGAGTACTTTGCGAGAGCACACTTTTCCAGTCTTCCCTCTTCTTTCCCAATCTCCAGTCTCCTTTTCTGAAATGACCATTAGATCATTGATATGGAATTCACTCGTGTCCGCGGAAGTTTGCTGGAGAGATTTGTAGACGTTGGAAGGGCATGTTCAGGTGCTGGCTGAGTTGCTCTGACGATTTACAGCGGATGACAATGCTGAGCTTCTGGCGTTGTTTGTGTTCTTCCTTAGGAGGCCATCTTGGAGGAACAGGAAAAGAAAAAAAGCAAAAATCTGTGAGTATTTTATTCCATGTGCTGGCTTCATTAGGAAGACATTAATTTGGCAGGGACATTACCCAGGCAGCCTCTGTCGTAGTTTCGTGGCTGGCGAGCAGCTTCTTTCTTTCCAGTCTCCGTCTCTCCGCTAGTGCACCCTGTGGGAGCCCGTGCCTTTCCGTGTGGGAAGGTAGGCGTGCTTCTCCCGCCGTGAGGGTCAGAGTCTGAAGTCTATCGTTTCCTGTTCATTTACTTAGATAACAAAACAGGTGTTCTTGGTACCAACTCCTATTCGCTAAATGGAACAGACGTATGAATGGTGCTGGGACTAATTTTATTGAAAAACAGTAAGTTTCTGAAGTTACAAGACACAAATAGCATCCCTTTCACGCTCGCAGCCTTCCAGGGAGCTTTTCTGGGTGAGGAGCCTTCAGGGGGCCCGGGAGGAGGGCTGGAAGAGCGAGGCCCTTCCGCCAGAGGACGGATGGAGGGGGCATCCCAGGAAGGGGAGAGGGATGCTGGGAGGACATGCCTGCCCTTCTCCGATCTTTCCTGGTCTTCCCACTCGTGCTCAGTGTCTGTGGTCCAGAAAGAGCACGCAGAGGACTGTTGAAACAGACAGGACTCTTGAGGAAATACTGCAGCCCCGAGGGCAGGAAATCACAGAGCAGGGATTCCAGCCCTCCTTTGACACCGGGCAGTCCTTTGACCTTCCTGGACCTGCACCTCATGTTCTGTGGAATGAAAAGGTGGGACTTCCGGCCAGTGTGTCCCAGAGGGCAGGTCACCCCCACGTTTGCATCATTGGTAGCCCCTGGGTGCAGACACCCCCTGTCTTCTCCCGGGGAACTGGATGTGCAGTACACATTCCGGGAGTGCTGCACATGCTAACAGGACCCAGAAGAAGCGGGCGGAGAAGGGGCAGCAACCATGTGGTGGCTCCATCTCCTTGGCCCAGCATGCATTTTCTGGTGCAGCCACCAGAGGGCCCACTAGCAGGGAAGAAAGGGACTGTGCACTGCAGGACCCATTCATTCCCTGGACCACATTCCCTGGGACCTGGAAGCGATGGCAGGGGCGCCTGGAGACAGGAGGGACTAGAGAACAGCACCTGGCCTCAGGGACCTGCGCTGCCGGCATTTTCTCTCCCAGAGCTCTGTGATTCCTGATCTGCAGCACCTTCCACTAGGGCTGGCAACCGTAGCCACAACACGTCATCTAACACCATGCTCTAGCATGTCACCTGCTCCTTCATGAGCAAAGGATGAGCTGAGACACATGTGCGGGGAGGTGTGGTGCCCAGCACGAGGTCCCCAGGGGTGGGACTTCACGCAGGGGATAGGATAGACCAGGCAGGCTCTGCCAGGCCTTGAGCTGGCTGCCCGGGCCACTCCGAGCCTGACCCACACTTCTAAGTGACACTCATACACCTGTGGCCAGTGGGCAAGGTGAGGCTCAGGGACTCACCCGGACCCCAGGGAGGGGACAGCTGTTCTCTTCTGTGTCACCAAACCCCACAGTCACATCTAACCACAGCCACTTCCCCTACATCCTACGCTGACAGCTCGGGGTCCAGGCCACGCTCCTCCTTCCTGGGTCACTTCCTACCTCCAGGTGGGCACCCACCACACTGCCGTCAGGGGCACCAGGCCCAGATATTCCCGCGGCAGCAGAAGCTACATCAACATGAGTCACTTGGTCAGTTGTCCCCCAGTGTTGGAAAAAGTGCAGTGCTGTTAGTCATGCGCAGATTCTAGAATGCCGTTGGCTCCGAGACCTGCGTCCACACCGTGACAGGCTTGTGAGAGCGAGAGCAGGTGAGGAGACGGATGAGTCCCATGTCCCATCTCATGGTCCCTGAGCTGCTGCTTTATTTGCTTGCTCATCCGGCAAATCTGAAGTTCCCAGAGGTCCTCTGGCCTAGGCTAGGAGCTGAGGAGACTGAAAAAGGGGAAGAAGTCAGAGCTTACGTACTGGAGGGAAAAAACAGCTAATAACCCCCCGAGAAAACATCCGGTCCGGTGGCAGAGCCACTGTGTGGAGGGACACGCAGCAGCACTCCCCCTCGGCCTTCCCTCCCTCCCCAGTGTAACTATGACACAGCAGCACCCAGGTCTAAGTCCTAGAGACCTGGAACCCAGACGCTCAGGCTCTCTGGCCGGTGCTTGTCTGTCTGAAGCTCCAAGGTGCTGTCTGGTGGAATTTATAGTTCACCATTGGCCCCATAGGAAATGAGGAGTGGGAGGTGCCCACGGCCATTTCAGCGCTGGAAGTGTTCCTGCCCCTAAGCCCCACTGCTGCATCTCGCTGTGCTCTGAGCAGCCCCCTGCTGTCTGCCTTCCCCAGCGTCGTGACCATCTGCCTGAGGGTCATTGCCAACATCCTGGTGCTGCTCTCGCTGGCTGGGAGCATCTATCTCATCTACTTCGTGGTGGACCGGTCCCAGAAGCTGGAGCAGTCAAAGAAGGAGCTGACACTCTGGGAAAAGAACGAGGTACCAGGGCTGCCAGTTAGCTGGGTGCCCCTCCAAGAGACACAGCCATGCCTCTGCGTCTGCAGTGGGTTATGCAGAACCAACCCCAGGGATGTGAGTGCTCTGATCGAGGGTATGGGCCCCAGGGCTTCAGGAGGCAGCACCAAGGCTCAGCGAAATGATATGGCTTCCGCGCAGGGGCAGCTCTGATTCCCAGACACTGTCGCACTCACGCCAGTCTCTGCCTCTGGCTTTGCTGTCTGAGCCTCGCTTCTCTCCTGTCTTCCTCCAGTCCTGCTTGCGACCTGACTCCTGCGGATGGGGGTTAAGGACCAACCTACTTTCCAGTGCGTGGGCACCACAGGGGACCAGTGCCCCATGTCAGACATGACACGTGGCAGTTCCCATATTTCTAAATGACAAACAATACTCCCAGGCTCATATAAAAGGCTCGTTTGCTAAGTAATGCTGCCTCACAGAAGATGACTAAGTGGAAGGGTGCGGACAGTTTTGAAACTCTTCACATTCGTTAGGGGGTCTGTTGTTTTGAAGGTCTGGCCAGACTTACCTGTAAAGATTAGAAAGGAAGAGCACAAAATCATCTATCAGGCCACTTACATGAAAATAATTACCCTTTAGGATTTAAAGACCAAAAAATGTAAGCAATAAGATGATCATCAATTTAGCTGATACGTATTATCAGTGTGCAATAATTCATCAAAATCTAATACTGTACTAGATAATCTTTTCCTTACCTCTTTCCAACTTATGTCAATTAAGTGGGTTGTGTTAAATATATATTGAGAAATTATTATTTTAGATGAAACATTCATGTACCAGATAAAGCATTTCTTCCTTTTACCATGAGTACAAAGAAACAAAAGCCAGGCATAATTCTCTAGATAATTAATCCTCCATATACAGAAAGAATATTAAATTTGCCCTCTGCTTTCCCTTTTCTATTTGTAATAATTGCCGTTGTTTTCCTCTCCCACCCGGGGCGGGGAAGTGTAAATGAGATGAGATGGTCATTGACAAATGAGGTGGAGACTTGGCAAGTCCCTGCTGACGTGGCCTTAGAAAGCTCAGGTTCTCAAGAGAAATGCGGGGACAGGAGATGGTGGCCTTCAGCAGAGCCTGGGGGGCGGGGCTTTCGGGAGGGAACTGCACTGCCCGAGGGCACCCGCTGTCCAGACCTAGGTTCGGGGACCCAGAGTAGGAGCGTGAGGCTGAGGTGGGCAGGAGTGCAGAACCTGGCAGAGCTGTCTTGTAGGTGAGTGTGGTGGTGTCCCTTGTCACCATGTTGGCACCGTCTGCCTTTGATCTCATCGCTGCCTTGGAGATGTACCACCCCCGGACTACCCTGCGCTTCCAGCTGGCAAGGTAGGCATCATGCCAGGAGGGGCCCCACAGTAAGGACAGGTGGCCCTCCCTAACCTGGCTTTCTCCGTCCTGACACTTAGCCAGTACGTCACCTGTGGATTCAACTCAAGAGTCAGAACAGCACTGTCTTTTCTAGCAATGGCTTTGTCCTGAACGATCTGCTTCTCTCTGTGTAGTGAGGTTCCCTCCCTAACAAAGCCAGCAGAAGCGTCTCTGGAGCTGACAGTGGCAGCGGGAGGTGGCCAGAGCCAGTTCACCATGTTTTCTCCTGCGAGGCCTAATAACATCCTGTAGAATCAATGGCCAGCACTTTGGGAAGACTTTCTCTCATCCGGGAAATCCATAGGCAGATGCTACAAAAGAATGAGACTAGTTTAGATTTTTTTTTTTTTTTTTTTTGAGACAGAGTCTCGCTTTGTAGTTCATGCTGGCCCTGAGCTCACTATGTAGCCCAGGCAAGCCTCGAACTCAGCAATCCACCTGTCTCTGCTTCCTGAGTGCTGGGATTACAGGCGTGAGCCACCACACCCGGCACTGTGGTATGTGGTATTGATGCCTTGCACTTGCGAGGCAGGCGCCGAAACCACTGAGCTAACCCTCGGCCCACTAGTTTAGATTTTTATCTAAACTATACATAGATCTGTCATAACTCTAAACTTTAAGGTAGTAACCTCAAGTGCCAGGCGTGGTGGCTCACGCCTGTAATCCCAGCACTCGGGAGGCAGAGACAGGCAGGTTGCTGAGTTCAAGGCTTGCCTGGGCTACATAGTGAGCTCAGAGCCAGCCTGAACCACAAAGCGAGACCCTGTCTCAAAAAAAAAAAAAAAAAAGATAGTAACCTCAATACAAAATTAGAAGGCTGAGACCAGGTTCCAGCATAATTTTATTTAGAAAATAAACTAGGATTAAGCTAGCTGGAAGGCCGTGATCTGCTACCACTTGAAACCCAACTGCCGTTTCAGAGACAGACTGAGGGTCTGGCCTTGACCTCACATTCCAGGCAGATCTGAGGCAACCCCCACTCTCACCCCCTGGTTCTTCCTTTTCTGCTTCCCATCTCTCCCACCCAGGGGAGCAAGTGCCTTCCTCCACTTCTGCCTCCCTGGCAGGCACGGGCAGTATCAATTCTATTATTGCATTTGGTCTAACAGCAATCCTATTACACAGATTGGCCTCATCATTTATGTGCAAAACCGGAGAAACAGAGGCATGGAAAGCCTTAGCCCAGGCAAATTAGAGCTGATTCTGGTAACAGGGGCGGGCAGGTTATTTTAGCTGCATTAACTCACTGGCCTTTCATCCGAAGCACAGTGAAAATAGCAATGTAGGGTCAAGACAGAGAGGCTGTCCACCGCACCCTTCCCTCAGCCAGCATCCGCTGGGCAGCACGGCAGGGCAGTACAGCCGGAAAGTCTCAGTCTCCCTGGGAGATACTCGTGTCTGTGCACAAGTGGGGCCTCAGCCTGAGGGGCAGGAGGCCTCTGGCCATGGGAGACTTCTGCCTCACTAGGAGTTTCTTCCTCCATGTAGAACTGCTTTCCCACCAACCACCACTGATTCTCAGCGTGCTCTGTGTTGCCCCAGTGATACACATGGAGCCCTGTCACTTCCTTCACAGTCTCAGGTCACCACAGCTTCCAGCGGGACCACAGCCAGCCCCCTGGGCTCTCCTACAGGATTTCCAAATCTCCCAGCTCAGGGAAGCTGACATCAGGCTTTGTCTCTGGCTGGTGGGGACTGTCTGGCGGACTCCGATCGTGCAGTGGCTGCGTGCAATAGCTACAGCCGCAGGCCCTTCGTGTCCCCACTGGGTCCAACCTGAAACACAGACGCAAGGTGCTGCGATCCCAAGCTCAGTCCTGACTCCTTGGATCTTGTGAACTGAGCAGTGACAGACACCTCTGTCTGTGTTTCTTATTCCTTGTCCTCTAAGTGGGAATCGTGACGTGTGAGCTTCATGGCCCTGCCTGGACCTGTTTCTAAACTCACGCTCTTGTTGCTATGGGAGCGCTGTAGAACTCTGATCCAGCAGAGTCGCTGGGCAGGAACGTGAAGAGCGGATTCCCAGACCCAGCCCAGACTCCCTGAAGCAGATGGGCTCTGGAATTCCACATTCCACCGTCCCCAAGGCCATTCAAAGAATGCTGGGTACCCCGTGAGCCTTGTGGAGACCCAGTGCCTAAACTGTAACCCAAAACCCTCTTATTTATCTCAAGTGCTGACACTGCCATTCCACCTGAACCCTGATGTTTTACTTTACAAAAAACAACTGTTTCCGATGCTCAGCTGCTGGGCCACTCAGCTGGCTTGCGGACAGAGAGGGCTCTGTGAAGCCACGGGCGCACACAGGCCACAGGCTCGCCGCCACTATCCTAGAAGGGTGTGGTAGGTCTGGGCCCGGCGCCCGGATGTGGGGTTGTTTCTCAAGGTGGCTTGTGGCTTACAGGGTCCTCGTGCTGTATCTGGGAAACCTCTACAGCCTGATCATTGCTCTCCTGGACAAAGTGAACAGCATGAGCACGCAGGTGAGTGCCCAGCTCTGCCGCCTCCCCCGTGCCAGGGTCACCGTGGTCTGAACATCATAGCTCTGTACCACATGTCCTAAACTCTGGGTAAGGACAGAGAGATTAGCCCAGTGCCCAGAGAAGGACTCTAGGCCAGGACCCACGGCCAGTCACCGGCCGTTCTGGGGTGAGAACCGCGCCTGTGTCTGCCCTCTGGGTGCATACCACACTCTTTCCTCGAGTCCCATCAGGAGAAGCCCGCAGCAGCTCCTGCGAATGACCCAGGAACAGCAGCAGGCCATGGAGCTCACTCGGAAATCAGGAGAGAATATTCATCTCATGGCAAACAGTTCACCCACTGTCCCAGCTCCGCCAGCATCTCCACGCTCAACCCAGGGGAGCCCGGTGTCCCTCCGGCCTGCTCAGCCTCGGGAAACATCCCGAGTGGTGGGGCTGGGGGGAGGCGAGGAGGAGGAGGAGGAGGAGGTTTCTGAGAGGGGTTTGCCCAAGATAGACCATCCTAGAACCGGCTCTAAAGGATTATAAATGGGAGACGCCATAGAGTCCTCTGCATTATCATTTGAGGTTACACAGCCCTGGGGCCCTGTCTGCCACTTATCAACATGGCCTTGAGCATCGATCTCCCACTCACTAAACTCCTGTCTCCTTGTGGACGTGGGACAGTCATCCTGCCTGACACTTGTGAGGATGAGAGAGACCCTATGCATTACTTCAAAGTTGCAGACACTATCTGTTCCATCCCTGTGTCCCATGGAGGGGGATTGTTTCTAAGCAATGCATATTCTCCTCGGTGGGGGTCCCCATTTGTCTGCATTTATAAACATCTGGACAACCTCTCCTTCCTTCTTTTGTCCTTCCCTTCTTCCCTCTCTCCACAGGAACCAGCCTCAAAATATAACACAACTGTTTGGATGGATTCTACCACCTCCTTTGCCACCAGGGCACCCCCTGAAGAAGGGAAATGGCCCACACCTGGGTCTGGAACAGGGATCAGGGGAAATGGCACATGGGTCTTGGAGGAGATGAGGGTCCTCACATACACATATGTAGTGCCACTCAACAAGGTCAACAAAACCACGCTCCACAACCAGAGTCCGCAAGGCCAGTGCTGGGAAACATACGTGGGCCAGGTGGTTCCCAAAACCCTTATAAAGCCTGTCCACAGCCATCTCCTCACCCATCCCTTGCAATTCTCTGAGGCATCATTTCCCTATTTTCTAGAAAAAGAAAAGTAAAGTTCAGTGGGATTTATGCTTTTCCAGATGTCAAAGTTAATAACAATCAGGGCAAAGAACTGTGTAGTAGTAACAGTGCTTAGGCAACAACCTTGTAAGACTTTTGCTATCATCACCATGGGCACATTGATGAATCGGAGCCACGTGTGGTTAAGAAACTTGTCCAAGGACGCAGAGGGTAAAGAGCAAAATAAAGACACAAACCCAAGATCTGCACCTTTAGCTAGTCTGCCCTCAGCCTCCAGTACTTAGTCTTGGGCAGACTCTCCCCTGGGCAGACTTATCCCCTAGAAATGAATCTCCTGTGGCTTGAACCTCACACTTGAGATTCTTTTCTGTTTGGGACAGTGCTGGCCTTGGCTAGTAAAATACAAACTGAACCCCAGTGCTCACTGAGCCCCTATATGAGCCAGCAGCCCTTCCCCGTGCTCACTCTACCCGGCCGTCCCTGAGGAGGAGCAAAGAGGAGGACGAGGGCTGTGGAGGAAAAGGGTGAGCAGGGCAGGCTGGGGTGCAGCCAAGACCTCGTGTGTTGCAGGAGATGCTGAAACTGTCCATCATCGACATGCTCTTCACCGTGGCCAGCATCCTGCTGATAGACTTCTTCCGAGGACTTTTCGTTCGCTACTTAAGTGACTACTGGTGCTGGGACTTAGAAAGCAAGTTTGTAAGTGAGGTGCTGAGTCCTTGGGGACATCCCTGAGGGTAGACGCAGCCTCTCCCAATACCTGAGCTGGGAAACAGCCCAGGTAGGGTGGAGAAAGTGCCCCCCCCAGGGAAGAGGGAAGGGCCGGAAGGCCGAGTTCCTCCTCCGCCACCCAACCTACTACACCTTCTGCTGGTAGCCACACAGACTGTGATCCCTGCATTCAGGTACATACTGTAAGGAACAAGGTCTGCAAAGGACTTGGCAACTTTTGTGTTTAATGCAGATATTCTTTTACTCCCATAGCCTGAATATGGGGAATTCAAAATAGCCGAGAATGTGCTACACTTAGTTTACAACCAAGGAATGATTTGGTAAGTATCACAGCTTCTCTTGTTTTTGCTGTATCTCATCTGGGCTAAGATTTTGATGAAAACCAAAATAACACAATAACAATCAGCCAGAAAGGACGTTTCAAGGGAGCTAGTTCATATGCATAGTAATTTTATTAATGGTTTTCTAGGGACTTTTGAGGAAGAAATGGTGAAGGAAAGAGTCTATTTCTAAGCCGCTGTTTTGCTCACAGCCAAAAAATTTATATAGGAACCAATAGAAAGGAAGGAAGGATTAAGGAAGGGGGAGAGGGACTGCTTCTCCCTAAAATGTGAGGATAATTAAGAGGTATAAAAAATAATATTCCTCCAGTCAAATTCTGTGTTCTTAGAGTCCACTATATTTTGCAAAACACCACAAACAGTATTAAAAATGTGTCACATTTTTGAAAGATGTCCTAGAAGTCACACACTTTTATCAGTAACTGATTTAGTTTTTCATTGTGAAGCTATGAGGTAACTGCTCTCTTTGTATATTAAAGATGTAGAGACTGAGTCCCAAAGACTGAGGCCTGGTCTTGCCTAACATCACACATACAGTACCATGTCTGCCTGCCACCAGAAACCATGTATCGATTTTTGGGAAGACTTTCACTTACTAGTTTATTTGACAGAACTTATCTATTCTTTTTCTTTTTCTTTTCATTCTAGTACCAGGGATTGAACTCAGGACTTTGCACTTTCTAGGCAGCCCCAGTGCCACTGAGCTACATTCCTGGTCCTATTATTTTTCTTTCACTAAAACTGAATTCCTCACATGTTAGTTCAGTCGCACATCCTGTACAAATGGACTTAAGAGTCAGGTGTCCCAGGTTCTGTTCCATATTTGACATTATTTATTTGCAGGGTGACTTTTGTGTTCCAGCTTCCCTGGGAAGGTCGAATTCTCTTCCATTGGCTCAGCTCTGTTATCCTCAAAACCACAACAGATGATGTAGGGTCTCTCTTTGCTAGCAAAAGGTCTTTGGGAAAATTGCTTTGTTTGCTCACTTTGCCTTCTTTATCTGTTAATTTTTGATATTTGCCCTTCCTTTCATAATTGCAGAATGTTAAATGAGCTAATACATGTGTGTGTGTGTGTGTGTGTGTGTGTGTGCGCGCTTTGCCTAATGTTCAGCAAAAACTGCTGCCCAATATAGGTTAATGAAACCTAGAAGTCAGTAATCTATTACCATAGTGTTCACCATAGCCAGGCAAAATATGAAGCTTGACCGGAAGTGTAGCTTCCAGGAAGAGGACCTTTCTTTTGCTTGAGTGTGCAAAGAGTGACAAACCATAAGTCTGCAAAAAGGATAATTAAACACAAGAATGCCCGCCATGTTCAGAGTCTGGTTTTACCTCCAGGATGTGGAGTTAGGGTTTTAGACCCTCTGAGTTTCTCCAGTCTTTAAAGTGTGGGGAATAAAACCCAAAGCTTCAGAGCCATGATCCTCATGGGCTCCTGCATACAGCCTGCAAGATGCCAACCGTGTCCTCCACCGTTGCAGGATGGGTGCCTTCTTCTCCCCCTGCCTGCCTGCGGTCAATGTCCTCAAACTCATCGGACTCATGTACCTGAGGAGCTGGGCAGTGCTCACCTGCAATGCACCCCACCAGCAGGTGTTCCGTGCCTCCAGGTCAGTGGAAGAGGACAGCCTTGGCCTCAGCAGAGACCTCATGGCAGCCTTGCACGCCCCACCCATTGGATCCTCAGCAAGGCGTCTCCCCTGTTCTCTGCTTGTCAAAGTCCTATCGCCTCCTGTCTTTTCCCCAGCTTCTCCCGTTTTCCAGGCTGCACTTCTGGAATTAGTTATGACTCCTCTCAAGCACATAACGTATTTTCTAAACTTCTTACTGAAGTTTGATAGTCATTTAGAAAAGAATGCACGAATCATAAATATTAAACTTGATGAACTGTCACAAACTGAACACAATCAGCATCTAGATCAAAAACCAGAATACGGATGGCCCAGGAGCCCCTCCCTTCCCTTCACCCCAGTCCTTCACAGTATGCGGGGTTCTCCTGGTCCTTGCTTTGTGGAAGTGCGCCATACTTCCTCGTGGTGTGCCCGAGAGTCCCGTTTCTGTGTCCCAGCTTCTCCCTATGCTGCTGCTCAGGGGCATGTGAGCTGCTTCCAGTTGGGAGCTGGCGTGGATGTGTTGCCTTGGGTACTCCTGTAAGTGTCTGATGTCGGGAGTACATGCGGCAGACCCATCGCTGGGCAGTAGGACACATGTATGTTTACCACTACTAGACAGATAGACCTAAAAACCTCTTCAAAGCGGTCTTACCTGTTCCCACTTCTACCAGAATTATACCAATATTCCCACAGTCCCATACACTTAGTAACACTGGTTGCTCTCGAAGACCTTCATTTCAGTGATCTTGGTGAATTCATAGCACATTCTGAGTAAAGTGAACTTCTCTATGTCATTTTGTTTGTGTGTTAGTGGTTTCCAAGCTTTATAACTATAATTTGCATGACAGTGCATTTACATCTCACCTGGTAAGGTAAGCAGTATACATGCATGCTTATATTTGGGTATTTATGTTTTGTATATTTATATAACTTGTTTTATATGTCTGTTTATCTGTTGTATGTGTGTTTGTGTGTGTGTGTGAAAGTGTATGCAGAGAGAGAGAGAGGAAAGAGAATATTTTCACAAATTAACCCTCACCTTCTGTCTTAGTGCATTATGTGTTATTACAACAGAATACCTGTGGCTAGATTATTTCTACACTTGATCTTAGCCAAAAGGCCGAGAAGCGATGGTTAGATTATTTCTAATGAATAGAAATGTATAGACTCACAGTTCCAAAGCTGGGAAACCAGGCAGGTTTGGTGATTGGTGAGACCCCAGTTTCTGCTTGTAAGAAGTCACCAAACATCCTTGAGACATAACCACCATGTCTTCCAGGGGAAGTGCACTGTACCTCAAGTGGCAGAGAAGCAAAGAGACAAAGGAGCCAAACTTGCTTGTTAATACCCATGTCAGTCCCACCCACGAGAGAGGAGAGCTCAGTGCTCAAGCCATCCCCCAAGGCCTTCACTTCCCAAAACCCCACAGAGCAGCCAAGTGTTGCTGTGAGTTTGGAGGGAGATGTGCTCACGCTGTAGCACCTACTTACTAAGTCCGCACCAAGACTCTTGGTAGAGAAAGAGATGAAGACAGATTGAGAGAAAGACAGAGAGGGAGAGGAAGAGGGAGAGGGAGAGAGACAGGTAGCCAACAGCAAGAATTCATCTGGCTGTCTCTAAGTGGAGGACTGCGCCTGATCCCCAAGGAACCATGCACAGGCTCCTATACTCTAGGTGGCTCTGATCCATCCTCAGGGGGGCTGGGGATGACGCCACCCAAGGCCTCAGGGACAAGGAACCACATCACAGTAGAGCAGAACATTTACTCGAGTACCTAGGAGTCCAGAAGTTAATGCATTAAGTATTAAATCTTGTCCAAGAAAGAGCCAAGAATCCTGACAGAAAGAGCCAAACCTCCTTGAGACATAAGAGACAAGTTCATAGCTAGGAGCAGAAGGAGGAAAGCCTTAGGTCAGGGCCCAGGTGGGTGGGCAAAGTTCTTAGATTTTTTTTCCCCATATGCTGCTCTTATTGGAAGAAGCCATGACAGGAGATGGGTCCCTGTCTCTTCCATCTTGTGCTCATTGGAGGCTCAGCTAGTGACTGTTAGAGGAGCACAGGGGTAGGCACAGTCCATAATGTTCCATTGAACAGCAGTTTCCAGGTTTCAGTTTTTTGCTGACTCATTTTTTGTAAATTGAATTCTTTATTGGTACATTTTCTATACAGCTTACAATCACACTGGGAATTTGTACCAGTATATGACACAAGTTAATTCTCATTTTTACTCACGTCCCTGCCCACCCACAACCCCCCACCCCTTATATACATGCTCTTTCATTTTCTTTCGGAATCATATTTATTCTTTCCCCTCATTACGTTCCCACACCAAATTCCCTTTGGATATTTCCTATTTTACAAAAATTATCATAGATTCTAGAACTCATTTATATTTATAGGCTCTCATACCAAAGAAAATATCCAGTATTTGTATATCTGTGATCTATTTATTTCACTTATTAGTGTGTCCTCCAGGTCTATCCATTTGCACATAAATCAATGACAGGTTTCAGTTTTTCACGCAGGCAGCCCTAAAGCACACCCATTCCTTGACACCTCTAAGAGAAGGATCTTCCTGTGTGCAGGGCTAGGGCTGGCTTCTGTGTCTGTCTTAGAACCTGTATACCTGGCTCTGGAATGCATGCAGTACCTGATGCTCGCTGTTTTTGCAGATCCAACAACTTCTACCTAGCCATGCTCTTGTTCATGCTGTTCCTGTGCATGCTGCCCACTGTCTTCGCTATCGTGCGGTACAAGCCATCCCTAAACTGCGGCCCCTTCAGGTGAGCTCCGTTGGCTGAGATCTATGAGGAAATCAAGTCACACTGTTACATTTCCAATTACCTGTGCTCGTTGCACAGGTAAACAGCAGAGAAATAGCTCAAACCTGCATCTTATGAATCCAAGGCCAGGACTCTTTCCCTGCTAGCAGGCTGCTCTTAGGCACAGCCATTTCTGAGCTCATGTTAAAAAGGTACTATTTAGGGCCAGAGATGTAGCTCAGTGGTTCCAGCGCCTGCCTCGCAAGCTCAAGGTCCTAAATTCGATTCCGGTGACCACATACAATGCTGGGCGTGGTGCCTCACGCCCACCAGCCATCAATACCACATACCACAGTGCCGGGCATGGTGGCTCACGCCTGTGATCCCAGCACTCGGGAGGCAGAGGTAGGAGGATTGCTGAGTTGGAGGCTTGCCTGGGCTACATAGTGAGCTCAGGACCAGCCTGAACTACAAAGTGAGACCCTGTCTCAAAAAAAAGAAAAAAAGGTACTATTTCTTTAAAATAAAAAAGGAAATAGCTCTGCTCCCAGAGTAGAGAGAGATTCTACCTGGTCCAAACCCAGAAGACTTTACTAGAAGATAGTCTGGGGCTGGAGGGTTAGCTCAGTGATTCCGGCGCCTGCCTCGCAAGGGCAAGGTCCTGAGTTCGATCCCCTGGAAACCACATATAATGCTGGGCGTGGAGACACGCCCACCAACAATCAACACCGCATACCACAATGCCGGATGTGGTGGCTCACGCCTGTCATCCCAGCACTCGGGAGGCAGAGACAAAAGGATTGCTGAGTTCGCGGCGGCTTGCCTGGGCACCATAGTGAGCTCAGGGCCAGCCTGAACTACAAAGCGAGACCCTGTCTCAAAAAAGCAAAAAAAAAAAAAAAAAAAAGAAGATAGTCTGTACCACTTCTACTCTACATGACCCAGCTGAAACCCATGGTGTCATCTCCATCTAGCATTTAATGTTTTGTTTTGTTTTTTGTGGTACCAGGGATTGAACTCAGGCCCTTGTGGATCCAAGTTAGGTGCGGTACCACTTGAGCTAAATCCCCGGCCCTGCATTTAATGTTTTGATACAACACATACGTGTGTTTAGCTCTGCGTGTGATTACCAACCCCCTTTCAATCCTGGGTATCATTAGATGACTACTTCCTGTGAAATCATCTTGGGGAGGGTGTGTGCCTTTTATTTGGGATATTCACTTCTGCTTCATAGCTGAGGATCTAGACATTTTTGTATGTCTTGTGACGTCCTTCTGCCAGAAGCAATGAAGCCTGGAGTATGCGTTTCTTTCTCACAGTGGACAAGAGAAAATCTATGACATCGTGTCGGAAACAATCGAGAACGACTTCCCTGGGTGGGTCAGTTCCGTGGTCGGGCACCTCAGCAGCCCTGTGGTCATCCTGCCTGCTGTGCTGCTGCTGTTGTGAGTGCTACACTGCCAGCCGCTAGGGACTACCTCATGGCCATGCCACGGCTTCCCAATAGTCATGTGGAGTTAATTCGTTTATTCTGAAATCGCTTGTAGAGCTTTATGGCCTAAATGGGGACTCTGAGTCGCACTCCAGAGTCACTTGATCCTCCGCACTGCAGGGAGACAGCTGTGGGGGTTCAGTGGGGAGAAGGACACCTCGCTGCCAGTGGAGCGGCTACGGATCCATCGGCAGCCTCTGGGCAATAACTGCAGCTGCCTCGTGGGGCTGAACATCCAAAGTGTTGGTGTCTTATTCTCCAGAGCGTAAAGGACTTTCCAGTACAGCTGACTAGTGTTGGCTTCTTTGGGGTCAGAGAGTGAGCCCTCCTGGCGTAATACTGAGTGCCCTCCCTGCTGTTGTCCCAGAGCAGAATTCGGGGTGGGTGGAGCAAAAAGCAGAAGAGGGAAGCAGTCCGCCCCCTGTGTTCGCCACGGAAGGGTCAGTGTGAGACACACGTCTGACTCGGGGACCCCTGTTCCGCCCAGCCATGGAGCAGGGTGCGCCCGGCAGCCAGGCCCTCACGGCTGTGTCCTTCTGCCCTAGCATGCTCATCTATTACCTGCAGAGCATCGCTCGCTCCCTGAAGCTCAGCAACCAGCAGCTCAGAGTGCAGATCCAAAACGCAAGTATCCCCAGTACTCTGCTGTCGTCCTCGGCAGCTGTCACGCAACAGCCACACAAGAATCCAAGTGCCATGGCTCTCGGCCACTTTTATGGAACAAGGTTCCCACCCCCAGATCTCCTGTAGACATCCCCGAGAGTGCATGGTGGGGGAAAACACTCTCTGGGACAAATTTCTGTGCTCTTCCTCTTCTGCAAGGATCTTGCTGAGCCCTGGAGCACCTCTTTGTTCATCAGTGGCTACAAGTCCAAACTCACCTTCAGGTTCTGGGTACCATGAGATCCTCTCTCACCTGGGGCTCAGATGCTCTCCAAGCAGGCTGAAGGAAGGAGACAAACCCAAAGGATTTTTCCTTCTCTCCAAGTCCTAGGCTCTCTAGGGCCTAGGGTGAAGTTAGGGAAATACTCAGGGCACCATCTTAAAGTTCTCTTGAGGTCCAGCAAACCTGCTCTTTCCCAGCCCTCAGAGTGAGGGCCTCCTTAAACGTGGCAGCCTGGATTCCTCCATAGCTCGAACTTCATCCTTCCCAATTCCCATGCAAAAATGTTTTCCTTCCTTTTCAGTTAAAAAAAAATCCCATATAGAGTCCCATAAGTATTGAAGTAAAAAATTCCCTTAGAAATTCACTTGTAAAAGGTATTTTTCCAGTATCTTCACTATTGTTGATGTAGTCTCCTTTAGGATGCAGGATGATCCCAGCATCCCTAACCTAAAAGTGCAACATCTGGAATGCTCCAAACCTGAAAATCTGGGTGTCCAATGATGACCCAAATGGAAAAGTCCACACCATGAAACTTCATTTTATGCTCCCAAATTATTGAAAATGTTGTATTTTATATATATATATATATATATATATATATATATATATATATATATATATATTACACATATTGGAAAAATCCAAAGTGCTGCTGGTCCCAACCATTTCAGATAAGGGATACTCAGTAGTATTGGGAGAATCTAAACATGGCCGATGAACCAGCCTAAGTGAAACAATTTAGAGACAAAACTTTGGCCCTTAGGTGTCTGCATTTACTCTTTGTAATAACGGGCAGAGCCGATGCTGGCAGCCAGGTTGGGGTGGTGGGAGTTCAGTCATGTCCCGGGTATGAAGAACAACACAAACAATCTTTTCCTCCCCAAGAAACTTTCTACTGATTTCTGCTGAATCAAAATCAAACAAGATTATCATTTACATTTTAGGCAAGATCTGAAGATAAGAAAAAGGTTGCCCAAATGGTAGAAGGTAAGTATATTTTTAAAGTGCAAAGGTCTGATGTCTCAATTGACCAGCATCCAGAAATACAGCAAGAAGGTAGTTTAAGGTACACTACATCCATAACAGTTCCTTATAGCTGACACTGGCATCTCACAATTAACTATGCACAATACAATAAAATGTAAGCTACAAATACTAGTTTAAGTCTTCCATTGTTATGGCATGCCAGGCCTGTATATAACCTCCAAAATCTGATCAGAAAGAAGGTTTGAAGTAGCGGAGAAAGCAGCACAGTGATCCGGAGAAGCCCTGAGACTGCCCATCTCATTCCTGTTCAAGGCCCAGCTCTGTCTGGCAAGACCTGGTCCCAGCCCCCTGGCCTGTCTTCCCTGCCCTGACCTTGTTGAATGCTGGCAGCTGAGCAGGACCAGGCTGCAAAATGGATTCCTGAGTAAGGATCCAAACTCAAGGACTCTGCAAGGGCATACTTCCTCTCCCAGAACCTCCAAACTGATCCCTATCTAGGCTCATGGAGGGGAAACAGCAAAAGCTGCACCCCCAAAGAGATGGAAGCAGGGAAACAGACGCTGGTGTGGCCCAGAGAAAAGGTGGGCAGGTGCAGCTCAAAAACAAGTGAGCTACAGCCGAGTGTGGAGGCACACACCTGTCACCCCAACATCCAGAGGCAACAGAATTACAACTTCAGGCTGACCTTAGGAACCAAGTGGCTTAGAGAGACCCTGTTTCAAAATAAAACATTAAAAATAGGCTGGAGATGTAGGTCCATGTGAAGAAGCTGGGCTCAATATTCAGTATCACAAAACAAGTGGGCCATCCTTTTGGGACCACTGTCAGGGCATGCTGGGCACCACTGACTGACACAGCCCACATTCTCCCTCAGAATACTGAGAAGGGCCCCCAAATGATTCATGGACTAATATTGTAGCTAACTCAACGCTGAGCTCCCTGGAAGAGCTCTGTTCTCTTAGAGTCATTCTTGCTCTACCCATCTTTGTAGAGAGAAACTACTAAATGACAATTGAGGTGACTGTGGGTCATGCTGTAAAACCTCGCTCTAATTGTCAAGGGTAGTTTAGGCAGTAACTTGAACATTTAGTTTTATTTCAGGTAGCACCTTCAAAAGCCAGCATCTACATAGACTTTTCCAAGGTAACAATCACATTATCTAGCACTCACTTGCCAGGTCAAGGCCATGTTTTTTCTGAGTCCAGCTGAACTCTTGAAATGAAACCTAACTGGCACCACCCAAGCTTTCTTATATCCCTCATATAGATAATGAACCTTGTGGAGTGACGCAGCAGGCACCATCATCTCAGCCTTCTGCAATAAAATGATTTGGCTCCTGAATGTCCACATTGTGTTTGTAAGGACACCTAGTCGTTTGTAGACTCAGCCACTGGCAGTCACAGTCACAAAATTATTGCAACTAAACCCCCCTGGTGTCTGCCATCCTTCTTTTACCAACGATACTAGAGATGGTCTACTTAAAAGACAGAAAGCTTGTTTTGGCTCATGGTTTCACAGGGTCCAGTTCCAGTTCATGGTCACTTGGCCATTGCTCTGAATGAGTCAGCACTCAGAGGGAGTGTGGGCCTGAGTCCATGCTTATGTCACGACCCGGAAGCATAAGAGAGAACAAGTCAGCTTCCCACAGTCCCCTTCCAGGGCACATCCCCTATGACCTCAAGACCTCCAAGAGTGCCATCACCTCCCAATGGTTACTCACTAGGACCCAAGATTTTAGCTAACCCATATACCTTTGGGGGAGAGTTAAGATCCAGACTCCAGCAAGCCTGAATGTGTCATCTGCTAGATGCCACCTTCTCATAAGCACTCCCTCTCCCTGCTGCAGCTCGCATCCAGACCCAGGAGGAAAGTTTCAAGAGGCTTCCGAAGAATGGTGACCTCACACATGTGGTGACACCCCTAAACAATGGCACTGTGGTCAGCTTGGACTCCCTGAGCACTGAGAGCAGCAGGATAGAGACTGTCACTCGTCCAGTGCTCCAGAGCCCTGGGCTGGGCAGCAGGGGTCCCTGTTCACCTCTTCCTCATGTCTACAAACCAAGGCCAGAGCATGATGCTGACAGGTGAGGCTCAATCACGGCCAGGAGGAAACTCGGCTTCCTACAGCACGACACCAGTCATGGTCCAGGGGCACACAGAAGAGCCACTAGGAGTGTGAAGGCCTTGACAGTTTCAGGAAGCCAGAGACATTAAATCCCAGTTCTCTCTTAGGGCTGGGCATGAGTTTGACAAAATGTCATACACAAAAAATGGAGAAGGAGGGAAAGGGAGTAGAAGTTTGTCAAATAGAACAAATTCTTTTCCAACACCATCTGCCATGTAATCTAGACACGAACCTTGCTACCTGCCCAGATACACATTTCCATAGCCTAAGAAAAGAAAATGGCATTTTGGGGCCGGAGATTTAGCTCAGTGGTTCCAGCGCCTGCCTCACAAGCACAAGGCCCTGAGTTCGATCCCAGTAACCACATACAACGCTGGGCGTGGTGACTCACGCCCACCAGCCATCAATACCACATACCACAGTGCCGGGCATGGTGGCTCATGCCTGTAATCCCAGCACTCGGGAGGCAGAGACAGGAGGATTGCTGAGTTCGAGGCTTGCCTGGGTTACATAGTGAGCTCAGGACCAGCCTGAACTACAAAGTGAGACCCTGTCTCAAAAAAAAAAAGTGGCATTTTGTTTGCCTTCCATTTTGCAGTTCTGAACTGGCCACGTTATTGGCAAGATCTTTGGTACTTCAGCTTCAGCCCAGCTAAGCTTCAGGCAAAATCACCTGTGCAGTGTACAGGCCACTGGGTTCCTCTCTCCTACCAGAAAGCAGTGGTCCCGCTTCCTTCAGTGGAAGTGGGGTGTCAGAAGGGTGCTGACCCAAGTGCATATCCAGAATTATATTTGATCTTAATATAGTACCATGGAAGCACTATAGATAAATATAATTTCTCTTTTTCCTTTCTTTCAAAAGACCCTAACTAGATTAATGAAGAGCTTGAAATCTTGTTATATGAAGCACAGGGTCATAACAAGAAAGAAGGAACCAAATAGTCCTACAGAGACCACGCGGGTCAGGCCAGCACTACTGGACAGGACAGTGTCTCCGGGAAAGAGCTTTCTAGTAGGCGCAAAGCCCCTGCAGTAGGACATGAGGAAGTTCCCGGGGAGGGAAACAGCTGACTCGCAGAGACAACAAGGGACAGTGTTCCTAGTAGGTGCTCCACCCACGCTGGCCCAGGACATGTTCCTGGACAGAATGAGGGCCCTGTGGTGAGACATCCTGTGTGAGCAAAACACGCCACGCCCCACACCTGCCACACACTTCAGTTCTGGTCCGGAGGCTTCCACGAGCAGAAGCCTCTTTGCCCCTTCTCCTAAATGTATCCAGCCACAGTGACACCCTGGGACACTTTGGAGCTGACAAGGTCCTGGTGGAGCTGAGACCATGGAGCCCAGGCTACTTAACCCCCTTGTCTTACAGGTATCGACAGGGGCCGTGGGCCAGCACAGGGGACCTTCACCAGGACAGGGCCTTCACACACATGGCACTACCAAAACACATCGAGGATGTGAGATCAGAACCTCTTTTCCGAAAAGACTTCCGGCCAGCCGACCCTCCTGTCCGTGGCTCCGGGGTTTCCGCCTTGGCAGCACGTGGTCATAGACCCCACACCCCCAGGTACTATCTCATAAATGAGCGTGACTCCCACCAAAAGCCCCACCTGACTTTCTGGCCAGAAAGACATTTCCAGATGAATGCTTCCGGTGATGTGGTCGAGGTGTATCCTAGGCACATGCGACAGCACATGTCCTGGGCACCCCTGCAGCCTGACTCTCCACAGCTGAGTGAAGAAGAGGAGGAGATGCCAAGGAGAGCTGTGGGCCAACAGCCACTCACCCCTTATTGCCTGGCAGACCTCCATCAAGGCCCTCATTTTTACATTGGTGAGAGGTCCAGAAGCCGGACCCGAGACGCTGAGCCCCGGGGAAGGAGGCGCTCTAAGTCTGGAGGTAACGGTTTTGAGGGCCAAGCTGACAGGCCCATGTCTGTAACCCGGAGGTCCTGCTCCAGGACCCCTCTGCAGCCGCGGGCCCGGCCCAAGTTCAAGCCGGCCTTCACAGATTCTGACTCCATGTCAGCATTGTCCAGCAGTGACCAGCAAAACAGCAGCACTGACCAGTACCTGCAAGTCACTCGCAGCCAGGGGAAGCTCCCAAGGACCACGGGGCAAGCTGGCCGAAAGAAGACCAAGTCTGGGAGGGCAATGCCAGCTGATCTGGACGACCTGGTCTGTTCTAAGGTCTAGACTTACTCCTGTGGCCTATGCAGGGAGCCACGCAGCGTGTCTCAGCCCCTTCTGGAGACAGGAATGTGCCATGGATATCAAAGATTATGCAGAGCGCTGTCACACCTGTGGGCTGCTGGCAAAGGCCCCGAGTCTCAAACTGCACGTTGATTCCACAGCAGAGACACCAGTGTCATTTCTGAGTGCCTCCTATTCCAGCACACAACAGCTCATCGTTTTAACTTCAGTCCTTCTCCTGCAGTCAAACACAAGCCAGGCAGCTCATCCCACTGTGGAAGCCCAGATCTGCTCTCCCTAAAATAGAAGCTTGCTGTTTTGTGAGGCTGTCCTTCCACATATAAGGACCGCTTCTCCCTAATGAGCACCGGAAATGGAAATGCACTGGCCCTAAGGGTTTCACAATGCTTAATGTGAGTACTGAAAAGTCAAGTAATAAGAAGAGCAATGAATCAGTGAGAGCTCCTTTTACTGTTTTCTGGTCTGTATTTTTATTCTTTAGTCAACACAGGAGGCTTATATTAATCTATGTTTTATCCCTAAGTTTAACTGGGAAGGATGGAGATCAAGACCCAGGAATGGGCTCAGAGGAGTCAGGGCATTGAATGTCTCTGGCATTATCTGTCTTTTCTCCGCTCTGCTGTTGCTGAGCTGCTCCAGCTCATTTCTCCTATGCCAACAGCTTCCTCCATGAGGCAGGTGGAGGAGAAAATCCCAGCTGTAGAAAACACCTCCTTTGCAGCATGCAGCCCGGAAGCTTGGGAGACAGCGCTAAGCCCTCAGCACACTGCTGCCTGTGGCCCTCTGACTGTCTGGTCTTACACAGGGCAGCAGGTGTCGAATCTGCTACAATAACTGGACTAGGTCTGGATCCATAGCTCCACATAACCACTTTCACACTAATTGTGTCTAACTTGGACTCCACTATACTTTGTCTTTGGAATAAAAATGGCATGTTTTTCATGCCTGCATCCCTTGTGACAGACATACAATAGATTCTATATTTGTTTTTTATTGCTACTGTCAGTCAAAATAATGGAGACTAGCCAAAGATTAGGTTTCTTCAAATGTAGCAGGCATTGCAATAGGAATCCAAATGACATAGTAGACTATGAGTGTATGTGAAGTTTAAGGCAAAGGGAAGCTTTCAAAAGCTCAGTGAGAATTCCAGAAGTGATCTTAATCAACTTGCTTGAGTAAGGGATAGGTGATATCAGCCCGATGTTAGATGGACAGTGACAGGACCTTGTAGAAGTACTGTCAGTGCGTGGCTGTGTTCCTGTGTGTTCTGTGGCTAGGTCCTTCTCAACTATCTGTGCTTGAGATTCCTTCCTTTACAACCTCCTAGGCAGATTTATTTGCTCATTAGGGCTTGACACAAGTCATTCCATTTTGATTCTGACAGTAACAAACCAAGTGGCTTGAACAGCCCATGGGTATTATCTCCTGGTTTCTGTGGTCCTGTCCAGGTGTGGCAGGTATGGCGCAGCTGGGTCCTTTTCTCAGTCTCACCAGGTTATAATCAATGCATCAACCCGACTGGGATCAAATCCAAGGTCTGAGGTCCTCTTCCAAACTCGTGTGATTGTGGGCTGAACGCCTTTCCCTGAGGTTCTAGGACAAAGGTTATCACCAGGGGGCCACTTAGGAGAAACTCTCTGATGATCAACTGGAAGTTAACTTTTTGGAAAGCTTCGATACTATCTTTGAAATGTTTATCACCTCACACAACCCTGTGTGGGGGGTGAAAACGACCCAACCACAAATGCTAGCACAGCCAGAAAAGATACAAACCAGGGGTCCCAAGTCCTGGAGGCCGGACAAAGACATTTACAAAGAGAGAGAAAGTATGGATGAAGATGAACGAGAGGTACTAATGACTGAACACAAACAGAGCATTTACCAGACCAGAGGCCACTTCTAACCAAGTCTAACTATAGCCATTTAAAAATGTACACAGTTTGAGCGCCCCCACTGGACTCCTGAAAAGGAGCACACTACTTTCAACATCAGTCCACCAAATGTTCTGTGAGGCCGTTTCGGTGGGAGATATCGGTCGGATATCTGTGGTGACTGAGCTGTCTCTTGGCAGAGAGATCACTGAGATACTGCAACCTATTTGCAAAAGGCTGTGTAGGAGTGTGAGGAACCTCACGAAGTCTAGATGATAAACCAGCCTTGGGACATTCCTAAGAAAATCTAATGACCAGGACATACCCAGCGCTATAGCCCTGATGTTGCCATATGTAATATGAAACCTTGGCACTTAGCACTGGGCTGTGTCTTCAATCATGTTGACCAGCGCCTACATTCCTACTGGGAGGGTCAACAACTGTTCATTTTATTCTCATGTAGATATTTTGCTTTTAATAAAAAAGAGAAACCATTACAGACAAAAATCAAAGTCCACATGTATCCCCACATTAAATCTCATTCCCCTTACACTGTCAAGAGGTTGGTGTGAATCCACCTAATAGATGATTTGTAGTTACAGATGTGTTTGTGAATATATACACGTAAATATCCAGAAACAGTATCTAAATACATTTTACTCCTGTAAATTCTGTTATCCTGCGTGTATCATAGCATGTATCTAAGTTTTTGATGCCTGCTGATCAAACTCACTTTATTATTGCTGCACAGTATCTCATCATATGAATAAAGTATCCAGTATTTATCCATTTTCTTCATAATAGACATTGAATCTTTTCTACCTCTTTGCCTCTAAAAATAATCATGCACTGGACATCTTTTATATGTTCACTTAGAATGGATTAGGCCTCTCAAGGAAGAAGTCTAGAACCTGTAGAAGAGTAGGATCAAGTTTCTCGGCTGGCTTCTTTTTGTCTTCTTGGTCCAGATTCCCAGACCCCCTCTCTCAGCCTCATCAAAATTTATTTTGTCACACTGTGGACTCTTTGCCTATTTGATGAAAAAATACTAAGTTATTTTAACTCATTTGCCTTTGAAAATTACAAGCACCTTCCCTTAAGTTGCATTTTTTGTGTGTGAACTGCTCCCTACTCTGCATCAGCCATCAGCACTGCCCAAAGAGCTCCCTCCGAGCCCCCACATCCCAATTCTGCCTTCATCGAAACTGCAACAGAAGGCACAAACCTCCATTACCCAAAGAACAGCGACACAGTGACACACTGTGGTTTCACAGTATTTCTTTGCGTTTAGTAATGATCCCTGGCAGGATGTTGTATGTCTTCTGCCCTTTAATTACATTACTACTGAGTTCATGGCTCTCAGTATCATTACCAACACCCCCCCCCGCAGAAAAACCTGCATAACAAACTCAAGTTTCAGAGATCAGAATTACTAAAAAATAAATACTGAATACTCAGGAAAAATAAATACTAAATAGTCAGGTAAAGATCTTAGTGACCTAAAGATAATCCTTTGGTCACTCCTTTTGTTTCAAATTTCGTACAAGCCAGGAAATTTAGAGGAAAGCTTTCCACACATCTCTGTACAACCAACTTCCCTAGTCTAAGGCAGTATTTTCTAGGCACTCTGTCTGTGTTTGAAGGTAAGTATGTGCTTTCCTTTTTTCTTTTTCCAAGTTTGCAAGTTTTCTTTTTGGCACATTTCATGGTAAACAATATACGTGTTTACAGAAATTAAGAGATAATAAAACACGTGAGTAAATACGTGGCTTTTGAAAAGAGAAATAGTAATTGCCCACAAAGTTTGCCACTTACTAGCTATGTGGTCTTGGATGTTCTCTGCAATTCTCAGACTGCAAAATGGGGGAGTAGTTTCTACTCCACTACAAGGAGTAAATGGCATGCGCATTATGACAGTGGCTGACAGGTGGTGGCACCTGTAGGAATTAGCTGTGCTAAGTGAACAACAAACACACATAGTGACATATTTAATAGATCCAGACAACCTAGTCAGCACACTGCTGGTAATCCCCGTCTGCATGCAGGCTTATCTGAAGTAGGAGAGTAGCTCTCCTCTTGGTGAGGGACGGCAGGTATGTGAGAGACTTACTCTTGCTTTCCCTCAGCTTTCTTTGCTTAGTGTGTCCTCAGCCTGAGTCTCAAACTGGAGCTTTCTAGATGTTCTACACTTTTTAATCAGGGTTTAAAAAACTTTAACAAGACCTACACATTAATAAGTAAAATAATCAAATTGTATAGGATGATGTAAAATGAAAAGGCAATGTCATTGGATTTACTCTATTAAGAGGGTTTTTTTTCCTGTGCCTTTCTAAAAGAGAATATTCTAAACATATATACACATATAAACATACAGAATAGGATACAGTAGTACATTGTTTATCAATGGGGATTCATCTTGAGAGATGTATAATTAGACAATCTATTGTATGAACATCATAAAATGTATTCATACAAAGTAACATGCCAATGATATCACGAGCTGATATCTTATGGGACCACCACTGTGTATACACTTCTTGCCACTGACCAAACTATCATTATGTAGCACATGATTTTATGGAAACATAAATATATACAAATATGTCTCTAGTCATTTCTTTTTCGCAAAAGACATACATGTATTTATATTAAATGGAACATATATATCATATATGAATGTCTATTAGTCGTGAAGCACCAGTTCAATTGCTGTTCACTATTAAATCATTTGACCACACCAACTCTGTTATTTATTTCACATTCTAAATGAGAACACTGATGTCTGAATGATCAATTTCTTGTCAACAGTGTATCTAGTAGGTGATACTGATAGTCTTTGAGTCTGGACAATGTAACCTAAGTGCTGCTTTTCTCTGTTTTAACTTTTTCTTCAGTGCTGGAGAGCAAACCCCAGAAGGGCTTGAGTATGACAGACCAGCACTCACTACTGAGATATCCCAGCAGCCCCAGCACTGGCTTTCATTCATAGTTCTACAACCCTTTGATTGCTCGTTTTGACTTATTACATAGTATAGGAATAGCTTTTCCTACTGATTCATATGCAAAAATGTACTGGAGGAGGGTAAGAACTTAAATAATATACAACTAAGCTTTACAGACCCCTCAATTCCTTGGAGAGAATGAGTGGCTCATGGAGAGAAGGGCCAAGTCCTTTGCTACTGTAGCCAGACTCAGCCTGTGCCTCCTGTGAGGATCCAGAAGGAAAACGAGTCAGGTAGCAAGGGGGTGTGGAAAGAACAAACACTTTTGGGGAAGATGGCTCCAGGAGTTCTGGTTACCTGCCTGTGTGCCTGATGCCTGTCTGGGCCACTGGACCAGGGGTGCTAGGTACAAACCTAAGTTGATATTTGTCTCTAGGGAAGCACAGGGGCCTTGCAGTGCCGGCTTTCTTCAGATTCACCTCCAGCCACAATTCTGATGTCTCTATTTTTTGTGCTGACTTTCAGGGCTGGATCTAGCTCCGACTGCCTATTAACTCCTATCCAACTTAGCGGCCTATAATAATGCCACTTGATACACTCTTCACAGTGTCCTGTGGAGACATCTGTTATCATCCTATCGCAGCATGTCTCCAAGAGGGTGATGGACTTGCTCCAAACCACACATCCCACGGCTGGTCCGAACCCTGAGGCTCCCAGACTCCTATCCACTTCAGCCCACAGCTTGGCAGCCCCTCTCATCTTCCAAAATGAGCTTTCAAGTGGTCACTTTGCTTTCCTTCACTCTTCCACACGTTTCTTTCAAACTTTTCAAGGAAGCCCGATGCGCACACACACAGAGAAAGCACGAAGAGACCTCAGCACTGACCTTTTCAGAAATGTGGTTAGATGCACCCCCGCAGAGGTAGAAATCCAGGCTACGCACAAGCTGGGGACTGCGACCACCCCCCAGCCCAGAGAACCCATAAGAGCTCCACCCCAGCAGGACCCACAAGACCTGCAACCGAGGATGGGCCACCACAGACCTGGCACAAAGCCCGGTGCCTCCAGCGGGGGGGGGGGGGGGGGATTTCACCAACAGACAAGGAATGCAGAAAAGACCAAGGTTTATTCAGATCAGCGTCTGCTGCCAAGGGGAACAGAGGACAAGTTTTCAAGGGAGGAAGAGCCAACACAGTAGGATATTGGGGCTTTTTATAAGACTTGGAGAAGGTCCTAGACAACAAGTTCTCCAAAGATTTCGGATCATCTGGTCCTGTGCAGATCTCTGCAAGAGAGCTTACGTTAAAAAAAAAAAAAAATTACCTGTATCCAGCTGCAACTCTGACAAGCCCATTTTTCGGGACTTTTAGCCTTAGGTGATCTAGATGTCTTTGACAGAAGATGGGTTAAGACTCTTTTTGAGAACTGAAGGTCTGTGCCTGAGAGCAGAAAGTTTAGTGTTACTCTCTGCCTAAATGGCCGTAACAGGAAGTTTTCGTCCCTTCCACGCGCTTGTGGCACAGCCCCGAACACCCACATGCACGCTCACGCATTCCAGGCCCCGCCCAGAGCACGCAGGCGCGGGGCGGAGCGCGGGTATGTCGGGTCCCGGACCAACCCAGGCTGTGACGCCACCGAAGCCCGGCTCCGCCCTGCTGATCTCCCCCGGGCGCGTGCAGGCCAATTGTGGAGCGGGCCGGGGCAGGGCTCCGAGGCTCCGCCCAGCATCCACCTTTCCGGCTGGGCTACGGCCCCGTGTGACCTCCCGGGTCCTTTGCGACCTCCGGAGCCCAGTGCACCTCAGCTCCATGGACCCGGAGGCGGCCGCGCAGATGAGCGAGACGGTGGCGGCGAAGATGCTCCAGTACCGGCGAGACGCGTCTGGCTGGAAGAGTTGCCGGGGAGGCGTAAGTGGGGAGCTGGGCGGGAGGGTGGGCTCCCTCGGGTCCAGGCTCCCAGGCCTCTGCTCTTTTCCCCCAGCTCTTGGAGCCGGATGGAGAGGGTGCTTTCGGGGGCGGGGGAGTAGCCGTCGTCTGGTATCGGCTGGTCTGTGTTGACAGTGACTCTGGCAGGTAAGTACCTGTCTCCGCCACTGCATGCACTTCCACCTACCTAGCATTCCGGCGGTAGGTGGCGCTTATGGAACCCACTCCAGACTCCAACCGTTGGCTCCGCTCCTTGCACCTGAGCGCCCACCTCTGCCGTCCCACTGGGTGTCAGGGATCAGTTTTCCTTACCTGACACGACTTTGGACAGATTGCTTGAGGAAACAAAATACATCGTGGCCTTTAAGGTGACTTAACCAACGCCCAGGGCCCTTGGAGCCGGCCAGTGACTAAAGGCACGTTCTCCTTCACCCTCTGCAGCCCGCGGCTTTGTCCAGTTTGGTCCACACTGCCAGGTGTAGTTTGGGACCTTGGAGAAACCCATCTCCAGAGGCTTCTGACTCCTTTTCTGCAGAACTAGAGCCCAAGTCGGGAACCCCCAGAACCCAGCTAGCTCTAAAATTCTATGATTCTGTGCCTTTTGACAGCATGGAGTTTCAATTTCCTGGAGGCCATCCGTGGAGTTTGCAGGGAGCCTGTAAGTGTACACCCTTTTCTGAGCCTCTCAGGCGTTACAGCTTTTCTGGTGTCTTTGGGTTTTGCTTCCTAAGAGCTCCAATCCACCCTGCACTCTGTGATCCGTTCTCCAGGGGTCTTCTAAAAAAACACCACCTTCTGTTCTTAACCAAATCATTTCCAGCCATCCATGCCCTTGAGAAAGCTTAGGCCCACTTCCTCAGGCTGGAGGGGCAGAAGGCTGGTGCCCTTCAGCCTCTTCCTGCCACTAGGCCTGAAGCACTGCGATGGGCGTGGCATGGTTGCTTTTAGATCAGTCTCAAAGTAACAGGTGTGGTTGATGCCGGGGTCCAATCCATCTCTGTGTTCCAGGTACCGAGGAGAGGGGGTTCTGTGCGGTACCCTAGAGGAGGTGTGGGACTGTGTAAAGCCGGTTGCCGGGGGCTTGCGAGAGAAGTGGGATGAAAATGTGACCAGTTTTGAAGTTATTGAAAGCATCACCGACGTAAGTTCCCCCCCGCCATGTTACACACAGACAGTGTCTCTACCCAGGAAACCTCATGCCAGCCACTTCTGAAGGATCTATGACACATTTTGGCAGGAAGGGTACCGGAGACAGTGCAACACAGAGAGAGTGTAGACACCAGTAGCTGGTAACAAGGTACAAAGGGAATCTGGACATCCGGGACATCAAGTCAGCACCCACATCCGGCTCCTCAGCCTTTCCTGGACACGGAGATCCTTGCCCAGGAGTCAGCATCTTCTGTCTTCTGTGAGCCGGATTAGCGCCCCCTTTGGTAGAGTGGGTGTCATCTACAGTACCCCTGTCAGTGGAACTTTCTCTAGTGAGGGAATGTTCACTGACCGCTTTGTCCAACGTGGGAGACACGAGTTCTGTGTGGCATGGAGCATTAGCAGGTACCTTGTTTGAAGAAATGAATTCATTTCATTTTGTTTTAATTAATCAAAATAGCTACGTGGAGCTCCCGGCTCCCATAGTAAATAGCTTAGGTAGGAATACACATGCCCTAAAATCTTCCAGAGCTTTAAGTTCTCGTTTCATTTTGATTATGGAAGCTAAAGAAAAAAAATCATAGCCAGAACTAATAAGCAGGGTGCTCTGGGAAGCACTGCTGACCTGTGCAGTTTGAATGATGTCTTGATTTTGACATCCAGCAGTACCTACTGGGTGTTCACACAGGCGACATTGTGACACCTCACACAATAGCTCCCCATTGGAGACACTGTGGGTGTTGGGTGTTCTAGCCCTGACTCAGAACCCACACTTCATTCCTTGGCTCAGGCATTTGGGTCAGTGTTCCCCGAAGCATGGGGTAGAAAAAGAGATTTCATGTCCTTTAAGGTCAAACCTGAAATTGGATCTAGTAATATTTGCTTATCTTTAAGAACAAAATGAATAGCTATCCTCAGGCTCAGAATTAGAATCTAATAAGCTTTGGTGTATACACATCGTGCAGTTGCCTGTAATTTATGGCAAGTGACTCTCTGGGGCAGTTCCAGTAGCTCAATAGCTTCCTTTTAATGCCACCTTATCTGGGATTTTTAAAATGAGCACATTTAGAAAATGATAATAAATAACAGAATAAGTAAAATTTAAGATAGTAGGCATATAGTTGTATACAAATAGTTGAAGTTGAGAAAACTTAGATTAATGTGCTTCAGAAACAATAACAGCAGAACCATATATAGAATTTTCTTACAGGAGATGTAAAGTGTCTTTTGAACAGATTTGTACTTCTTTGTCTTGATACAATGACTGGTGGGAATAAGAATGAAAGGCTTAGGAAATTATAGGCAGATGGCTGAGCTGCCGGGTGGTGATTCAGGAATGAGCGCTGGTATTTATTGGATTCTCTTCTGTGTGCTGCAAACGCAGGGCTCCTTAGCCAGGAACCCTGGGGCAGGAACAGCTTGACAGAGGTAGAGAGGGACCCAAGTTCACAAAGGCAAACAAGTTGACAAGGAGCTAGCTGGCTGTTGGCCCCTGTTCCCCGGGCACCCAGCTGCTATGGGTGCCATACTGTGCTTCTTTATATGCAGGGGAGGAGGTCTGCTTGCAAGTACAGCTCCATCTCAGGAAGGCCACTTGAGGAAGGCATTCTGGGGAAACCGACCCTCCATTTTGTGAAACAATAGAAATGTGGAGGTTGGCATTCCCCAGCGTGATTTGAAAATTTCTCAAGTATTCTGATTCTAAAGTAGATAAATGATAGATGAAAGGGTAGGGGACAGGACCCAGAACTTGGCCCTGAGTTTGTCTCTACTGCCTGCAGGGTTTCTTACCACCGTCCTCTCTTTAAGCCTTTGCCCACCTCCCGTGCTGTGTGCTGGCGACCTGCCTTCTCAGAGGCCTCCAGAATGCTGTTTTCCTCCTCGCTACCCTTGTAGCCACCTCACTTTTCCCAGGTGGGCAGGGCACATGATAGCTGGGGACTCACTTGTCCTGGAGTCTCATCCGGGCCGAGTTGCTCCTGCCATCTTGGCCAGCTTGCCGGGGGGCTGTGGGGCGACACTGGCAGAGTCTTCCTGTGCTCTGGGTACCCTTGTTTGACCCCAGATGTGGCTGTTGCACATAGGACCCTCTTCCTTGGCACCCATGTTTCTCATCCCCATAAGCCCCCAGGAGCAAGGATCATCCCATGTTTTGGTTTACACACCACTGATGGATTTTTGAAGAATTCGTGTCATCCCCACACATCTAAACGACACGTAACATTGAGTTGACAGCTACCTACTCATAAGTTGTGAGACAAGGCAGTTTTGACATGTAATGAGTTTCATTTTGAACACAGCAATAATATGATAAGTTTTTCTCATTCAGAAGTTGTATATAATGAATTTCCTTGAACACAAGTTTTCCTTCCACATAGCTCATTGAGTTTTATCCTAAGGTAATATATTTATTCTTACAAGTCCCTATTTTGCATCATAGATATGCCTACAGATTAAAATTATTTTCTTTAAAAACCATGTATTTCCTTTGACTGTAAGACTTGACTAAAAGTGGAATTAAGGTATAATTTATTAAAATAACATGATTATAGATTTTCGTTGTTGTTTTGAGACAGGGTCTCGCTTCGTGGTTCAGACTGACCCTGAGCTCACTATGTAGCCCAGAACTCAGCAATCCTACTGCCTCTGCCTCCTGATGCTGGGATTATAGGCGTGAGCCACCACATCTGGCACTGTGCTATGTGGTTACTGGGGATTGAACCAGGGACCTGGCACTTGCTAGGCAGGTGCCAGAACCACTGAGCTAGATCTCCAGCCCATAATTATAGATTTTGATGAATTATATTAACATTATTTCACATCTCGAGGAAGTGAGTAAGAAGTCTTTGTCCTAATTAGTTCATGGGCCAAAGGAAGAGTAAGACTTCTCACCAGAAAGATACAGCCTTTGATGGTCAGTACTGTGGAGAGGAAGGAAAGCACAGGTCATGGGTGAGCTGAATTTTGCCAAAAAGCAGAGAACCAGACAATACGTCTTTATCATGTGAAACAGTAGAAATGTGGAAGTTGGCATTCCCTAGCGTGATTTGAGAATTTCTCAATATTCTGATTCTAAAGTAGATGAATGATAGACAAAAGGGTAGGGGATAGGACCCAGAACTTGGCCCTGAGTTTGTCTGTACTGCCTGCAGGGTTTCTTTCTTTCTTTTTTTCTTTTTTTTTTTGAGACAGGGTCTCGCTTTGTAGTTCAGGCTGGCCCTGAGCTCATTGTGTAGCCCAGGCAAGCCTCGAACTCAGCAATCCTCCTGTCTCTGCCCCCCGAGTGCTGGGATTACAGGCATGAGCCACCACGCCCGGCTACCTGCAGGGTTTCTTACCATTGTCCCCTTCATCTTTGCCTCCAGACAGCTCTATCCCTTAGGAGTGATTCGTGCTGGGACAGCAGTCCAGTGTGGAAGCTGAAAGGCTGTTAGAAAATCACTTCCACCATTTCTAGCACAGAATATCCAAACACAAAAATTGTATAGTTGGCCAAACCCCACACCCTAGAGCATGCATGCACAAGAAAAGGGAACACGTGAAAGTCTTAACTGCAGTGTGTAGTGCACGGGTTAAATGTCACCGTCAGCACCCCTGGTTGTCATTGGTACCCCAGGGAGTTTTACCTCTGGGTGTGGTGCGGGGGGTTACTGTGCTTCTCTGTATGCAGGGAGAAGGCCTGCTTGCATGTACAGCCCCCTCTCAGGAAGCCCACTTGAAGCAGGCATTCTGGGGAAACTGATCCCCAGTATACCTGCTGAACAGCTCTCAAGTGCTCTGTGGTCACAGGACTGCTGTCCTGCCAGCCTGTCCTGGTTCCCAGACCCTGGGGACGGGGGTGGGGAGCAGGAGAGGTCTGGCCCTCATAGGCACTGGGCCACTTGCTTTGGCAGACACTCTTCGTGAGCAGGACCACCACCCCCTCAGCTGCCATGAAGCTTATTTCTCCCAGAGACTTTGTGGACTTGGTGCTAATCAAGAAATACGAGGATGGCACCATCACCTCCAATGGTGAGTGGTAACCAGGTGCCCCTGGCTTCATGGAGATGTACAGAGCTCTCCTCCACACTGCTCAGACCCTCAAAGACTAGCCAGGAGCTCACTCAAGCCTGAGTCTCTCCCTCAACCTCTACCCAATTGAAGGGTCTGAGGGGGTCTGTGCTGTGGCTGTGGACAGGAAAGCTTCACACTTTGTCCTCCTGATATGCTGCTAACCATTTGGCACAATGGCCTCTGCCATTGCTCTGAGCTGTCCTGCTGGGGGATGGGATACCTCTTTGGCTGTAATAGCTGAGATTTCAGAGGACACAGCCCTCCCCCCAGCCCTACATGTGCTTTTCTCTAACATTCTCATAAATGTGGGACAGTTATATGCACATGTATCTTGAGTATATGTGTGAGTACATGCATGTGTGTATGTTTGTTCATGACGGAGTATAAAGGGCAGTGGGAGGTAGTAGGAGTCCCTCACCCTTGACCTGGTTTGTGAGCACAGGCCCTTCCATGTGGAGGTTTAACTGACCAAAGCTGTTGGAACTCTTCTCCAGCTACCCACGTGGAGCATGCACTCTGTCCCCCAAAGCCAGGATTTGTGAGAGGATTTAACCATCCATGTGGGTGCTTCTGCGAACCTCTACCAGGGTAAGAATAACCTTTGGGTATAGGCTCCTGTCTCAGAGATAACATGTTTCACTGTGGACATTGTGAAGATGGTACCTTGGGTTACATTGGAGTGTTAACTTAATTGGGTTGGTCGTGGAGTGTGGCCTGGGGATCTGTATCTGGCCTCTTGGGGCCTGTTTGCCACTCTGCTTCCTGGCCACCATGAACTAAACAGCTTTGTTCCACTACACCCTTCTGCCATGATGTTTCCACCTTGAAGCCAGTTTACTATGGACTGAATACCCTGGAATTGTAAGCTAAATTAAACATTGTCTCTTTTAAGTGGTGGGTATCAGGTATTGGATCCACCTATAGGAAAGCTGACTAATATAGGTAGTTTGACTACAGTTCTCAAGAATAAAAATGCCTTAGGCCTTGCTGTTACAAAATCCACACATGTGCATGTCTGTGACATAACAAAGTGCCTGACACATGGTAGAGTTGTGGGGAAGTATTACACAAACTAATTATATCAGGTTGCCTGGGCAAATGTTGTACTCCGATTTACCAGATAAGGAAACTAAGGTTTGGGATCCATTAAATGCTGTGTCCTTGGTCAGAGGCCAGAGTCTCTGTGCAGGTTCTGAGTTCTACTTCCCTGTCGTGCTCTCTGGGCACTGCCTACCAGCCCAGGGGCCAGAATGATGACAGCTGTCTCCACCACACATTCTCCACTATGACTGTTTCTTCCCAGCTCAGGCGCTGAAGGAGAAATTGTAATCCACACTGAGTCAGCCTGGAGGTGAGCCCAGCAGCCTCCCTTCTTGTGTACTCACAGGCGTGGCCAGGTTTTATCAGGAGCTGTCTGTGTGATGAATATGCTGAAGGTCACTAATCTGGGAACCACCTAGGTTGACAGCAAAAGATACTGCACCTGCCGGTATAGCTCTGGGTATATCCCAGTATTTCCTGTAGACACTGAGAATGAGGGCTTCTGCTCTCCCCACAGTTCCAGCCAGCGGCTTTGATGAAGAAGATTTTACTCAAAATCCAGGCCTGGGACCTACATCTACCTACGTGTAGCACTGTTTGCCAAGTTGGCTTTGTAAATGTCCTGTGAAAAAGAGAGTTTGAAATTAGCATAGCTATGCTTAAATACACACCGGTTTTAGTTCCCCTGGGACAGAGATGCCCAAGGTTCCCTGGTTTGGACTGAGGATACTAACCTCATTTCTGTGCCCTCCCTGCCTGGCAGTCTTGCTGAGAGCCAACTCCTTGGATGCCAGGTCTGCTAGACAGGGTCCTTACTCCATAGGAGTTGAACCCCAGGGCTGCCTTCCTTTGCAGGGACCAAATATCTGACCTACACAGCTTATAAGAAGAAAGGTTTCTTTTGACTCACCAGATTCAGAGATTTCAGTCCATAGTTAGCTGGCGCCAGTGTAGAAATAACATGGTGGAAGGCAGGCTGCTCACCTCATGGTGGTGAGGAAGAAGAGAACCAGAAGAGCTAGAGAGGAGTGGGTGAGGGACCAAATGTGCCCTTCTGAGGCAGGACTCAGCAACTCCCCTCCTTCAGCCAGCCCCACCTCCTGAAAGCCAAGAACTCACCAATGGATTCACCCACCGGTGAGGCCAACACCCTCACAGTCAGGCCTCTTTCTGTGCCCCTTCTTTGAACCTTGCTGCGATGGGAATCAAGCGCTCAATACATGAGACTTCCTGTTTAAACCATAGCAGAGAGAGCACAGTGCAATTAGCCCCTGACCAGGTAGCAAAGGTGATGGCACAGAACTTGTAGATGGAGCATCGGCTGGAAAGGTCCCCCAGCTCCCAGAGGGCACGTGGCGTCCAGCTGCTGTCCACTCAGTGGAAAGTGTATTGTGCAGGCCAGAGCCTCCAGCCTCTCTGCTCACATGTGGTTACTCTCCTGAGGTCTGAGCCTGGGACCTGTTTGGTCCTTGTCCTTCCATGACTGTCACTATAGTCTACATGGTTAGATTCAGTGGGCAACAGCAGCCAACCTGATAACATTATTGTGTGCTGGCACTTTTATAAAAGTGAACTAATTTTTGTCCGTATAACAATTTTAAGGTGCTGTTATTGTCCTCATTTTAGGTAAATATATTCAAGCACAGAGAGGTCCTAAGTTACTTAAAACTTAGCCCCATATCACAAAGCCAGCAAACGACATGGCCATCTGACTTCAGAGTCTTTGCTCTTAACCCAGCTGTTGAACTGTTTGTCTGTCTCCTCTTTAGGCTTATTTTCATTGTGCACGGGAGAGGAAAAACAAAGCAGAAATTCAAGTAGTTAGAGGTTGACAGTGGTTCTCAGATGTTTAGTGTTTTGGAGAAAAGTAAAGCCAAATGGAGGTGGGGCAACTGGGCGTGGTCACCCGACAGTCAGCAGAGGCTCCCTGGTAAGGAAGGGTCTGAGCAACCCTTAGCACAGGGAAAGGGAGAGGCAAAGTCCCAGGGGTGGACCAGGCACAGCATTTAGGGAGTGGCCCAGAAGGAGGCTGCTGTAGGTGCTGAGCCTTTGCTCTGGTGGCATCAGCTCCAGGTGAAGTAGGAACCTTTGGGAACTTAAAGCTCCACTTTAATTGCTCTGATGTGTCTGGAATGGACAAGCCAAGAGCCAGAGCAGAGGGCCCTGGGGAGGTCCTGCGGAGGCCCTGCAGAGGCTGGGCAGGTGGAGGAGTCTGGACGAAGGCCCTGGCCTGCTGGTGTTGGGACCCCTGGTGGCTGGCATGGTGCTGAGAACCCCCAGCTCCATCTGTTCTGTGTGCCCCTTACCAAATCTGATTTTAATAGTCCCTCCCCCCCCTCCCCCAGAGCTCTAAGTACCCACATTTCCTGATAGCAGTCAAAGAGCTGTCTGTATTAGTCACTCCCCACATGATGGGACACCAGCCTTTGGCTTCCAGCCCACATCCCCCACACACATCCAGAGGATTCTGCCACCCCACGCTCATGTTCATACACACAGGGCTCTCATGAGCCATTCCCAGAGTCTAGGCCTGGGGCCCCAGTACACCCTCAATGTAATTGAGGATTCCAAAGGGCCTTTGTCTCTGTGGGCTGAACTTGTCATTATATGGCATGTTTGAATTTAAAATAGACAAGTTAAGAGATACCCATTTTAAAATAATAATATATGCCTGTCCCCATAAATGAGACTTTTATGAAAATGATTTTCAAAACAAACATTAGTATCGATCTTTGCAGTTGGGCTGGGTAGAGGCTCACATCTGCTTCTGCAGTTGGTCCTGAGGCTCTTCAGAGAAGGAGAGGAGAGTGAGCACTTCCCATCCTCAGGATGCTATGCCAAGAGAGACCAGGAAGGGCCTCCTGTAAGAGTACCACCTTCCCTGGACAGGGCCAGGTCACACCTGTGTCTCTTCCTCCGGGGCCCGGCATGAAGGATGAGTTCTCGGAAGCATTCGTAAGACTTCAGGAGTGAGGAACTACCTCCTGCCCAGGAGGAAGAGAGACTCCTCCCTGCCTCTAGACCCGCGGATGCTCCCACCCCGGACGGGCTGCGCCCTGATTGAGCAGGGGAGCTGAACCACAGAGACGAAGGCTCTGACACGGCGCTACTGTTGCCTTCACAGGGAGCCCGGCAAGACCAGGCTGGTCACGTTCTTCCAGACGGACCTCAGCGGCTACCTGCCGCAGGGCGTGGTGGACTCCTTCTTCCCGCGCAGCATGGCCGGCTTCTATGCCAACCTTCAGAAAGCACTGACGCAGTTCCACAACTGAGCTCTCCCGTGGGAGCTGGTGGAGATCAGCCTCTGCTGCCGCAGCTCCTCTGCTTTTCAGGACCCTGTGGTGGGCAGTGAGTCTGAGTGCCAGCCACAGGCAGCAGCTGCCCCTCCTCCCTCTCAGGGCTGGCATGGGGAGGCTGTTCACTGTTCCAGCTCTGCCTGGGGTCCAAGCGCACCGCACCCGATGGCCTCAGCTCGCCGGTGGGTGTCGCCTGTGTGCCAGCCCCTCCCAGAGGCCGATAACTGTGACCAGGACCAAACCCAGGGTCAGGCACCACGGCAGCGCCTGTGGCTCCCTCAGCCTGTGCTGCCGGCTCCGACTCTGCTGTATGTGCTTAACACCGCACAAGATTCCCCGCTTAGTGTCCACTCAGGAAGTGCTTTAAACGGCGCAATAAGCTTGGAAAGAGAACACTTCAGTGTCTTCCATTGATTTCAGTTCCTCTTCTGTCCTCTTTCTCCTCTGCATTTCCTTTCATGGCCCCAGCGACTCAACTCTTTGCTTCCATCCTGTCCAAACCTGCAGTCCGGGGCACATTCTAGGGCAGTGACTAACAGCTCAGCCTGGCTCCTGTCCTCAGCCCAGCTCAGGAGAGAAGAGTCCCCCTGCTCAGGCTTCTGCCCACCAGGAGGGGTGGAGGGACAGAACTGAGGCCAACCTGGGCAGCCTCGCTGGACACCCTGGGGTCTGCTGTGGAACCCGCAGGGTCCAGGCCCCGCCAGACCAGCACAGTGGCTCAGCTTCACGCCGCAGAGGCCACGCTGGAAGCTCACATACCTCTGCCTTTGCTGTTTCCCAGGGGGCTGCACAGCGGGGAGGGCCCCACCTGGCCCTTCTCCACCTTCCCATGTTGGAGAAGCCCTTGCAGCTGCAGCTGCTCTCTGGACTATTACTTGCAAAGTTTCCATGAAGCCCCCTCCCCCTCCAGATGGAAATACTTCCCTGGTGTGAGAGCACCCCCTGCCCGCCTCGGAGTTCTGGGGTGACTCAGTGCTGAGGTAGAGACAGGCTCCCTTTCCGCTCCTGTCAGCTCTGAGCCCCAGTCATGTTGCTGAAATCTGCAGTTTTCGTGTCTCGGCCAGAAATCTCAGCAGGATGCTTGTGTTTGATTAGAAACTACCGGTGAGCGTACAAAGGGCTGCCGTGTGGCCAGCTCTGTCCTGTCCTGTGTCAGGTCCCCAGGACGGACTGGTTCATGCCTCCCCTGTGAAGCCCAGACCTCAAAGCTGGTGGTCTTGCCAAGACGGGGCCCTGTGCAGGCCTGTCTAGCAGGCTGGACGCTAGACTCACTACCCAAGGACGCAAATCACTGGGGCTCTAGGACATGCTGTGCCCACTCTGCCTAGGACCACAGCTACTGGCATTGGGTTGAACTGCTTTGAACCCTAGGGAAGGAGCTTTAGAAAGCAAGTCTGCTTTGACCACTTGTCTTACAAGAAAGTGGGGAGGCACAAATAACAACCCCAGGTGGCTGCATGTGCTCTGACGGCGGAGCTGGTGTGGACTTGGAAGGCAGGGCTGCAGGAGAGTGCACTCGCCCTCCACGGGGATGGGGAGGGGACGACCGTTTCCGCGCCTGGGCCTGCTCTGAGGAAGCTGGCCATGGGAAGCGCTCAGCTCCAGTGGGTGAGCTTTTATTTTAGGACCTTGGTGACTTCTGACCTGAACACCTTGGTCTAGAGACCAAGGACCTAATGCCATGTGTCCCCAGTAGCCCTAAAGCAGCTGGATGTGGGAGGAGAGGACCTCCAGCAGGCCAGAGTCTGGAGGAGCACTGGGATGGAAGTCATCAGCTGCAGGGGCAGTACCCAAGGGCAGAGGGTGTGCATGCTGTGTCACGTGGCCACATGGCCCAGCCCTGGACACATGCGTTGTGTTGTGTCACCTTCCACCGTCGGATCAAATTCACCTCTAGTGTTTCCATTAAGTCTAGGAAGCTGATAGAAATGGTGTCTCACATTTCTAATCTACTTGCTCATCTGCTGCTTGGCAAGACTCAGAATAGGATGAATGAGGTAGCAAGTCAGAAACAAAGTACTCTAAGTTGTCCTTTCTCAGAATGAATGAAACTGAGCTGATGCCAGTTGTGTCCATGTCACCTGAAGAGTGACAGGGACCAGGAGCCCTCTGGGCTTACTGATGGCCCACGGTAAGGAAGGACTTCTGTCTTCCTACGGGCTGGAGAAGCCAGCAGCCTATACTGCATGGTGCCATTGACAGTGCCCTGGGAAGAACTACTTCCAGTGTTTTGTCTGTGGTCCTTGTCCTTACTTCACAGGAGCAGGGACTGCAGAGGGCTGGGGCTGGGGCTGGTCCAGGCCTGGTCATGGGATGCTGGCTGTTGCTAAGTCGCAGTGACTTCTGCAAAGCTTGGCAGTAGGGTTTCCAAAGCAAATACCCCTTGGCAAGGCATTCAGAGGTCTTTTTCCCTACAGTGCTCTGGCCTTAAAACCACGTCTGCTAGTCTCCACCAGTGAGAAGAGGATGCACTCCTTCTCTGCCTGAGTACCACCCAGCTGCACAAATCACATGCTATCCCTGCGTTCCTGTGCACATCAGCACACCAATACAGCCACAAACCGTCAGAGTTACTGTGACCAAGACTCAGAATAGACTCTGATTTTGCTGATCTCAGTTCTAACCTCCACCCTGAGGGAGGAATTCCCTCTCTGAGCTCCGGAAATGCTGCCACGGTCAGCCATCACCTCCCAAGAGTCCTCAGGTGTCTCCTGGGACAGACCCCTGCGCAGTCAAACTTGAATTTGGGTAAATGGTTTCAAAGCCCCGGTGGGTGGGCTTTTCACACTGCTGGTACAATCCACGCGGGACTCCTGCGTGATCACCACGCCACGTACACACGGGGATTCTCTACCGGGCATCAGCCACACAGCACACGATGGAGACCAGCGCGGGGAGCCACCCGTGCACATCCCGCTCCCGTCAGCAGCTGCCTGACCCGGGGCCTGGCTCCCGGCTGGATCCACCGACGGCGACGCTGGAGCTCTCGCTCGGGCTGCGGAAGACGAGGGCTCTAAGGGGAGAAGGAGACACTTTTCAGTGCTTACGTTTTATACAGCCTACACTCTGGCTATTAAAACTGTACATCAAGGGCCAGAGATTTAACTCAGTGGTTCCAGCGCCTGCCTCGCAAGCGCAAGGTCCTGAGTTCAATCCCAGTAACCACATACAATGTTGGGT
>PVIC010010570.1:0-43163 GCA_004025085.1 Thryonomys swinderianus
TTTTTTTTTTTTTTTTTAGAACCAGGGATTAAACTCAGAACCTTGCATTTGTGAGGCAGGCCCATCACTCCTGAGCTAAATACCTGGGCCAGGCTCATATTTTTTTAAAAGCTACTTCATAAATGTATTAATTTGGTTGCTAGAGATCTGATCAGTGGGAACTCTTGGGCCCTGGCACGTGCTGGCAGCCCCTGCATCAGCCCTGGTGAGATGCCCTTCCTGCACAGCAGCTCCCGTGTGTTCTGCGTGTGCCCGGCCGGGTCTGCAGCTTCTAGCCGGGCGTCACGGAGCTGTGTCCTTTCCGGTTCGTGTGAATCGTTTTCAAGACTACCCCCGAACACCTCCCTGGCGGCTGACGTTTAGATTGCTGATCTGTCTAACAGTATTAAAAGAATCACTTATTCTGTACTTGACCCCACTTGGACGACCTGAGGGCCAGAGTCCTAGGGAAACACCGAGGTGCTGGAAAGAGAGCCAAGTAGCTGCGCGTTAGGGAAGCTCAGTCATGAACCTCCTTGCAGCGCTTTCAAGGGCCCTTTTCGAGGCCCTTGAGCCTGCTGCATGCTGAGGTGCCTAAGGGAGAGCGTCTCTCTTCTTTGCTCCAGCTAACTTCTGTTATTTCGCTTTCATGATGAACATTTAGTGGCGTGAAGTTTATCCTAAAAGGAAGCCGAGGAGAATCGGATGAGAAGAATGCTGTTGTGGTCCCACAGTGGAATGGTGGCCGTGGGCGTCCCGTCCCACTTGCTCCGCCTCCCGTGAGTGGCCGCTGGGACTGTGCCATGGACACACGGGCAATGCAGGGGTGGTATGCAGGGCAGGTGCATGTATCAGGGCTCCGTTCTCTCGTGAAGTGCTTTTGAGAGCTAAAGAAAAAAGTCCTCGATTCAACAGGACCTGGTGTATTTTCCTCTGGACACAAGGGTGGGCGTTTCATCAGAGTTCGGTTTGCTTTTCTTAGGACAAAGCTGGGATTCCTAAGCGTGTGTGAGGTAGTTGTTGTTAACGTTGTGCCAGGGCTGTTGCAGAGGGGCCTCCTCCTCACGCATGTTTGTTGTATTTTATTGATAAGTTGCTTTACTGGAGTTGGCCTCTCAGTTCAGTGCATTTTGATTGGGAATTTGTTCAGAGATGATTTCATGAGAGATCACTTGGTTTCACTCTTGCTTCAGGTGGCTTGGCTTTGCTTTCCCTGCTGGATACGGAGGGCCTTACCACAGAACTGACAACACGTCTTTTTCCTATTTCTTTACAACAAACGGTGATTGTGAGCTCCTCCCTCACACCCAGGTTAGGCTTTGTCCACACTGCCGGGAGACTAGAGCTTCGCGCTTTGTCAGCTGGTCCCTTCCAGAGCACTGGCCATTGCGTCGTTCATAGTGTGAAAAGCCATGTGCCTTTCTTAGAACAAAGCACGGAATGCAGGCCGCCACCATGTCCAGCCTCTCCTTGGCCCTCAGGGCCCCGATCCCCTGAGGCAGTAGCCGCAGCCGACCTGAGGGTTCTTGGTGGTGCTGATTTTAAATCTGGCGTGAGGGTTCGTTTCTACAGCTCCAGTGAGACCCATTTTCAGGCCCCAGGCTGCTTTAACATCCTTAGTGCTCTTTGTAGAATGTAGTTTTCTGTTTTTACTCTCACTGCTCCCAGCCTAGAAAACGAACAGAGTGAAGCAGAATGAAACCCCAGACCAGGCTGTTGTGTCTTCCGTAAACTGAGAAAGAACTGTCCTGCCTGTCTCTGGTGCATACTCAGGAAGGCCCCTGCTGGCCGTTCTCCTAAGACCTCCGAGCCCAAAATGGCTTCAGTCGCCTGTGTGTTGCTGTCTTTGTAATGTTTGTCTTATGATCTCCTCATCTTTCTTTAACATGGTCAATTCACGCAAGGTTATGTTATGTTGTCATTTATCTACAGTTTTCTTATTTTCTAGGAACTTCCTGTAGAAAAGTCCCCAAAACAAAACAACCCTTAATTGACTAAAAGATATTGCATGCTCAACTTAGGATAAGCACTACGGCAAAGGATGTGAAATCTACCAAGCTTGCAAGACCAGTTGAAGCCGACTCAAAAGTCGTAACACACAGCTGATTGCCGCAGGCTCCTTGTTGCCCTGGTTAGTCAGGCGCCCCTGCGTGCCGGGCTCCTGGGTGCCTGACATCCGGAGACAAGGGCTCGGTCAGTCTGGCCAGATGACCGGCTCCTCATCACGGGACTGGGAACTCAGGTCTGATTGGCCCTTATCGTTGGCACATAGCAGAAAAGGGATCATTTGATCATGACCTTGCAAAGCAGGTTTTCTGTGACATCAGTTTACTGTAGACTTCAGGGAGACTCAGATGCACTCATTTGAAGCATTTGGTCGCGCACTAGCTCTTGATGCCTTTCTTTTACATGAACTGTAGACAGAGAGAGGCACTCGGCTGCTCTCCTGCCCTCCCCGCTTTTAAATCACAAGCAGATCGCCAGCGTAAAGGAGAGGAAACCAGGTCGGACACGGACTCCATATGCCTCTTCCAGTGTCATATATATCTGTATACATATATATATCCCCCAAAGGATAGTATCCTCTCAGATTATTATCTGGCACTAATTTGTAACTATTATGTCATGAGACCGTGTAGCAGTGTGTCAGGGACAGGATGTACCCAAGCCTGTGTCAGTGTGTGTCCACATGTAAGTATGGATAAGTTTACTTACCAGGTTCTATATCTGCGTCTCTGATGGAGACTAAAACCAATAGGCTTCTTCCTGTGTCTGAGAATCACTTCCTGCAATTGATGCCCCCTCCAGATGAATGACTTGAGTTGGTGGAAAATGGCTAGGTTTTTTCATACTGTTTTTTGTTCTCAACTTTAAAAGCAATCTACCTCTTAAAATCTGTAGTTTGATACTTGTTTGGTGAATTTGTGCCACTTTAACCCTTTCGCTATCATTCCCATTTTGTTACGTTTCTGTTATGGGGACTTTATGTTGAAATACTGTAAAAAGCATTTGTAGTGGTTTAAAAATAAAATATTTAAAATTATTTAAATTGTTTTGGGTGCTTCAATTGTATCATATGTGATCTCCATTTTACTTTTTTGTTGGCACTGTGAATCTGGAGAGTGCTCCTGTATTGAAGTTTGTCGTTAGTTATTTTATTGCTTCTTGTTGGAAAGTGCTATAAAAGACTTCTAATGAAAAACATTAAAATTTACAATTTGATCCACAAAAAAGGGCTTGTTTGTTAATTGTGATCAATGCAGCGTTGAGAGAGGCTGTTACTGACTGATGGGAGAGTGTTTGCTCCCTCTCCCTGTAGCTTCAAGTCCGCCACTGGCTGGCCAGATGCATAGAAGGCCTTTAATACTCTTACTACAAACACAACAGTTAGGGGGGAATCCGAACAGCACGTTTTACCTCATTGTAAAATAAAAACTTTGAACACTTGTGGAAGGACTGCATTCTGTGTGTAATTGGGGCCAAAGGGGGGGGGCGAGGTGCGAGTGGTGGAGGACAGTCACTTGGGGGCAGTGTTGCGTGGTGGACACGGGCCTCTCCCACCTGCCCCCGCTGGTCTTGCTGGGGCATCAGCTCGTGGCCACTGCTGGGCCCCGACTGCAGCGGTACGTAGTTGGATGCTGGTGCAAACCGGCTGAGCTCACCTTGCTACGAGTGAAATAAAGGATTTCCTACGTGGGATCTCAGCTTCCTTTCTGCTTCCTCATGGCTTAACTTGTGGACTGACTTGCGCTTATGGATCTAAGCATGAACCAGAGTTTTAACATTTGTGTTAATGACTCTTCAAAGCGCCGAGTTTTTTAAAAGATGAGAAGTGGCTGAGTGTGAGTAGCTTCCTGTGGGCTAGGCCCGTGGCCCTTCCTCCTTGGGGCAGGCGGGGCTCAGTGTTCACGTCTCAGGCCTGAGCCGTCCTGCGTTAGAGGAACCCGAGGAGGTTGGAGGGACGAACCCGATGTGGCTTTGGCTTCTGCGGCGGCGGCCCTGCCGTGTGCAGAGGGCGCACTGACAGGCAGTGGCGCCGATGGGGAGGCGGGCGGGTGCGGAGACCGCTGGCTGCCTGTGGCTGTGCCGTGCCTTTGGCATCCGAGTCCAGGGCCTCTGTCCCTCGCTCCGCGGCGCTAGCCCTGGAGAGTGCCCCTGCTGTGCACCAGCCCGACTGGAAAGGATGTCCGCGGGCTGCGCGGTGACTGGGTGCAGGTGCCGCAGGCACCATCACTCTAGGCTGCACGTCTGGCTCCGCACTTGAGGCCTGGACACGGCTGATCTCTGATGGAGGCGTCTTCAGGAAGTGGCTGAACTCTGTCTCATCGGGAAGGAGTTGCTCCGTTGTGGCTGCTTTTGCTTTTTGTAGTTACACTGTTTAAGAAGAAAACAGTCAATAACCGAAGCCTTTCCCTCATCTCACTGTTTGCCATCGTAAATCTGACTTGGGTGCCTGTTTGAGCTTGTTGCTGCAAATACGTCCCGGCTGTGAGTTGATAGTACTCTTAGTTTACTGAGAAGGAAGTTACGCAGGGCTGGGCTCTGGATGCTCAGAACACACCCATGGACGGCAGGCCGAGGGCTGAGGCGCCTTTCCCCTGCCCTGCATTACACTGGGGCCTCCTCACTTTGCACAGTTCCCTAAAGTACATGGAGATTTTTTTTTTTAGATAGGGTCTCACTGTGTAATCCAGGCATGACTCAAACTCGCAGCAGTCCTCCTGGGTGTTTGAAAATGGTTTTTGGTCTCTGGTCATTTTTCTGGGGCCCTTCCAACCCAGCACCAGCCTCGAGTGTGCTGCTTTGGGTCCTGGTCTTGAGACATGTATCATGTGTTCTTCAGAGTGGGTCTTGTTTTATTTTGTTTTGTTTTTGAGACAGGGTCTTGCTTTGTAGTTCAGGCTGGCCCTGAGCTCACTCTGTAGCCCGGGCGAGCCTCGATCTCACAGCAATCCTCCTGCCTCTGCCTCTTGAGTGCTGGGATGACAGGCGTGAGCCACCACGCCCAGCACCATGTTGTGTGATGCCAGGAATCAAACTCGGGATCTTGTGCTTGCTGGGCAGGTGCAGGAACCACTGAGCTAAATCCCCGCCCCAGAGTGGTTTGAGAGGCAGGAGGGCCCAGGAGCACAGCCAGCCCTGATGTGCAGCCTGGGGCTGCTGCCTTCGCGCAGAGGCTCCCGCTGCGTCTGTCCCGGCCCCGCAGCCCGCTGTGCTCTGTGGATACAGAGAGGGGAGTGGCACCGCGGGAGGGGCGTGGCACCGGCTGTGTGGGACTGGGGGCCCCCGAGCACCCTCTGAGCTGACGCTGGGGACGCGGAAGCTCAGTGCTGCTGCTGAGCACGCGCCTGCTCCCGAGCCGCGCAGCACCACTCTGCACCCGGGTGCGCACCCTGCGGAATGGGTGCTGGGCTTCCTCTGACTGGCCAGAGCTGGGGTGACCGGGCTGGGAGCCACGCCGGAGTCTGGCTCAGTTCTGGGCCCTGGTGGCAAGGCGAGGCAGGCTCCGTGGGGGTGGATGGCGCCCTGCCCCATCGCACAGTCTGTCTTGTCTTCCTGCCGATGGCTGTCTTCATGGCTCCGGTGTCTGCCTCCCCAGGTTTGTCTGTTAAGCAGGCCCATAAATACACAGTGCTGTGGGATGAAAATGGCAGAATTGAGATCTCTTCTGGTGGGGGAGGTGACACGTTACCATGACAATCCCAGACATACCGAACACTTCTGGTGTAAAACATTTTTTTCCCCCAATGGAATTGGAGATCCGGGTGGGTGTGAGGGATGAGAAAGTTCTGGTTTACCTCTTGCTACCGACCGCTGGTCCTGCTCGTCCACTGCCTACCTTTGTGCCACTTCCTCTCAGGGGCGCTGCGAAGCACCTGCTGAGATTTAGGGTGAATTCAGCGTGGCTTTTGAGTGCTTGCTGTGCGCTGGGTCCCGTGCCCAGTAAGCAGCGTGGAACCCAGATCCTTTGCAGGCAGGACACTGATGGGGGCAGGGCCTCTAGTCCATGCGGGGCTCGCCAGGAGCTGTCGCGGCTGGCTTGCGTCCAGTCACTCGTGGCATGGCGTGGGCCTCGGCCGAGCAGCCGGTCCCTTTGTACCGGCTCTCCAGAGCCCTGCAGTAAGGACGTCCTCGCCCACAGAGGTCATGCCCAGTCCTGGTGCGCCCGTGAGGTTTGCAGACGACCCTAAAGAAGGCTCCTTCCTCCCCAGATACCGCCACGGAGCCTTTACCTGCTGCTATCAATGCAAAGAGACACTTGACCTCAGCACATGGTGTGTTCATGTAAAACAAAATCTGCTGGAGGTGAATTATTTTCAAGTACAGCATGAAAGGCCTGGAGAAATGTGTTAAGACTTCCTTACTTTATGGAGTAAGAGTCAGAATTGGGAAAACTATGAGGACTTTGCACTGAATTACTTGCTGTGATTGCAGAAATTACATTTAATCAGGAGGCGCTAAACGGGGGATTGGAAATACTTTTATTAGGGTATATTTGTTGATCTGTTGCAGCGATAGGATTTGCATGTGCTCGCACTTTCTGCCCACTTGTGCCGGCTGGATCTCTTCTTGGCTCCTCCGGATAGTGGTCCTGACAGACGCAGGCAGGTGTTGCAGAGAGCGTAGGCATTTCATGGAAGACACTGGCACCTCAGTGAGCCTTCCCATGTCCAGCCGACAAGCCGTGGCAGGAAGCCACATCTTCAGATGCCCTTGACGGTGCTACCTAGGCTCCCCCGACGGTGGTGTGAGGGCTGGAATGTCGCTTGGTGATGACTCACTGCGGGGCTTTACAGGACAGGTTTCCGCTCTGAACAGCAGCATCACTAAGGACATTTCCATCTCAGCCTTGAGACAGGCACCTCCTGTACAGTCAGGAATTCTGCTTACCTGCTCGAGTTCAGCATTAATTGTAAATACAGATGTTAAACAGTATTCACTCGAAAAATCCCTGGAATGTGCTGCACAGGTAACTTAATGTATTCCAGCTTTATAGTACAGTGATGGCAATTTAAATTTTTAACCCCAAAACAGTTTCAGACCAAAGCAGTTGAATTTGTTAGTATTTAATGTTGCCAGAATGTATTTCAATATTTTTTATTGGTACAAAGTTATTTAAAACTCACATGGAGTCGATTTGCCTTGCAGTAACATTCCCTTCTCACTTTATTTTTGTAATCGCCTCAGTCCTTGCCAGCCCAGCTAGAGGGCAGGAGCATGTTCGATGGCTTCTATTTCCAGGCTATTATTGGACTTGTGAATTCAGGCACATTCTCCCGACAGTGAGGTTGGTCCACATTCAGCCAAGCTGCAAGGGTCCGTGGGATCATCAATGTCCGCGGGTGTCGCACGTCCTCTTCTGCAGGCCCCGGAGCAGCCCCTGAGAGCAGAGAGGAGCTCTGGGAGGGCCCAGGGGCGCGGAGGCGTCCCACCCGAGGCCGACTGCGCCTGCTGACCAGGGCCCGCCAGGTCAGGAGTGACACGGCTCGGACGGCATCCCACGGAGGGGCGGAGCCCCGCCAGCCCGGCGCCAGCCCCAGGGCCACACGCCGCGCCGTGGTGTTACGCCGTGTGCGCCGAGAGGGTGGTGTTACGCCGTGTGCGCCGAGAGGGTGGCAGTGTCACGGGCAGGCTGCGGTGTGGGAGGCCGCGCGGGCTCTGGGCTGGCCCTGGCCTGGGGCTCGGGGGAGCCCGAGCCAGGCCGGCCGAGCCTGCAGCCCCGGTGGCTCTGCCTGCGCCCATCCCTCTGGAGGTGCCAGGGGCCAGGTGCGCGCTCCTGGTGGCGGTGGGGCACTGGCTTCGACTGCTGTGCGATGGACCTCGCGGGGCGCCCCTGCCACCTGCCAGGGCTTAGAGACCTGCCGCGGGGTGGGGGGGATGCACGGGGGTGCTGGTCACCGAGGAGCTTCCAGACGAGGCCGCTGAAGAAACAACGTGCGGAAGAATCTTGGGGAAGAAGTAACACCAGTTTGCAGGCGCTGAGGAGCGTCTCCCAGAGCAGGCAGCCTCGGCCTCCCCCCCCGCCCCCGGCACCTCGGGCCTGCCTTCCGTGCTGGCACCGTGCTGCTCGCTGTGCCCTCTGCCCTCCTCGAGCAAGGGTTCTGCTCACGTGGAGCTCGCGTGCTGTTGTCTCGCACTGGGGAGGCCAGGCCTGGGCCGGGCGCTTGTGGGCAGGAAGGGGCCCGAGGACCGGGCTGTTCTGGGGAGTCTGTCCAGCCATGGGGGCAGGTTTTGGTGTGGGGAGCAGCTTTGGCCGCAGAAAGGCGGGAGCTTCTGCAGTCCCGGGTGTTACCACGCATCGTGACCGTATCTGCCCCTTTCTGCGTTTAGAAGTTGAGCTGGGTGTTATTTTACCTCGGCCTGAAGGCCCGTGGGGTCAGCCGGCCCTTCTTGGAAAGCGGTGTCCTCTGGATGCCTCGGGCATCGACGATGGCCTGCCCTCACCACGGGCGCCGCAGCTGGAGAGCGGGCAGGGCTTCCAGACCCGGCTCGTTCACAGCCTCCGTCGTGCTCGGTTCTCAGCTAGTGTCTGGTGTGACACACACACGTGTCTTGTTCTCTTGCGCGTCCTTCGGGGTCTGCTGGGCTGAGGGAAGCGTGGTGGGTCCTTCCTGGGCGCTTCAGGGTGAGCGTTTTCCACCCGGAGTCCGATGCTGAGCGGAGTCCTGATGGCTCCGCCCGGTGTTCCCTGGGGTTGTCCCCTGGCCCACCCTTCCTGGCTGGGGACTGCTCAGAAAGCTTCCGTGTTTCTCTAACAGGCACCGTGTAGGTTTGCAGGCTTCTTTGAATTTTGCAGGTGTTTGGTGAAATCCGATTGTGGTGACTTTGCATTGTATGAAGCCGGCTGTTTTGATCTGTCTCAATATACTTGTGTCACATATCAGTTGAAATATCTGCTGTGCTAAATTAATTCATCATCATCGTCAGGGATGTTTACACCTTTAAAAATATTTTTTAAAAGTCAGAGAGAGAGCCCACCAGTGGCAGCCACGAGCAAGGGTTTATTAGGGCAGCATTCAGAGCTGCGCAGGGCACGTGGGGAGGGCGAGGGGAATGTGTTGCTCGTCGTGGAAGGTCTTGTTGCTCTTGGCTCCAGACGGACCTTTTCCACCTGCTCTGTGGTGCGAGCGGCCCTGGCTCCTGTTCGCCCCACGTCACCCGGTAACCCCCTGTGTCAGAATCACCTGGTGGCTCAGTACACATTTCAGACCATTAAACCTTGGCCTCAGGAAGAGCCTTGGAGACTTCGCGTGTCAGCTTCTCGGACGAGCCGGCGAGACCCCACGGCCCTCTCCACTGAGAGCGTGGAGGGGAGGAAAGGCAGGAGTCATGTCCCATCGCTATAGCGCGCTGTCACTTTAATTTGTTTCCTTCATGCGCTTGGTGTCTCTGAATCTTTACACTTTGCCTCGGGTTCTCTGAGCACCTTGGTCTGTATGTTTTCCTTAATCCTTGTAACGCAGTGACGCGCGAGTATCCTGGGAGGACTCAGTGTGGGGAGGAGGCCCGCCCGCGGAGGTGAGGGTGCAGGAGCAGGCCTGCATCCTGTGGGCGTGCGTGCGTGTGCGCGTGTGTCATGTGGGCGTGTGCGGCAGGCAGGAATGCCGCGGGCTTCCTGTGCATGGAGGTGGGGCGCGGGGGCGAGTGCAGACCCGGAGGCGCTGGAGGCCAGGGTACCAGAGGCAGCAGCCACTCAGACGGCCGGGGCGGGGGGGGGCCAAGGGCCAGGCCAGAGGGTCTGCAGAGGCCTGGGGCCGCGGGTGTGGAAGGTGCCCTGCATCGCGACGTGAGGCCTTCTTCACCGTGAGGGTCAGCGAGGGCGCTGCCAGAGGGCCAGTGCGGTGTGAGGAGTGCTGGACGGGCACAGCAGGGGCCCTTCTCTGAGGGGACCCCGCTGTCCAGGGCCGCCGCAGAGTTTGCCTGGAGACCCTCTGCCCGGAGCTGTGCCCGCAGGTTCTGGCTGCAGAGGACAGTGCCCGGAAGGGTGACCAGCTCAGGCCGCTGGTGGCAAGGCTGGCAAGGCTGCCCCGGGGGGGGGAGGGCACGGAGGGCAAGGACAGACCTGGGTGAGGATCAGTGCCACGTGGTGGAGGGTTGGGCTGGCGTGCGCATCGCCAAGTCCTGGATGTGACCCGCCGGGCCGTGTCCGCGGAGAGAGCTGAGCCGCGGACAGCTTGCCCGCTAGTCTCCGGGTGGGCTGTGCAGGAGCCGCAGGAACCCCTCGCGCAGCAGGCAGGCGCCCTCTCCGAAGTCCGGGGCTTTTCCTCAGCTGCTCACACACCCCCACCGTGGCCCGGAAGAGGTGGAAGACACCCTGTGCACCGATCTGCCGTCCAGCACGGAGAAGGGGCCAGGGCGCGTGCCTCGCCCTAGAGACTGAGTCGCCGGCCGAGGGCGAGTCCAAGGCCCTGCCTCCAGACGCACAGCTGGGCTGTGGTGGTGCGCCCCTGGCTCGGCCGCCGGGCGGGGAGCAGCAGTGCCGAGGAGCCAGGCCCGAGGGAGAGGCCGGAGTCCGCCACCTTGTTTTCCTCTGGTTTTCAAACGCCTGGAATCTCCTGTGGGAGACGAGTTTGAGCCTGAGGCACGAGAGGACAAGAAAGGGTCGGAGAGCAGCAGATGGCCCCCAGGGTCTCAGGCGTGGGTTTGGGCAGAGGCGGCCTCTTCGGGGATCTCCAGCCCCAGGAGTGGAGGTGCTCGTGTCCCTCCCCCACTGCAGGCAAGCAGAAGACAGCGCGGTGGGGCGAGGCAGCTCCCGAAACGTGACCCTGGCTCAGCGGACCGGCCGGCGGGGTCGCACAGTCCTCGCTGGCCCCGGCCTCGCACTGCACGCGGGGTGGCGCCGTCAGGCCCCTTAGGCGGAGCGCCACCAGGCTCTTCACCTCCTCAGTGTTGCCAGTGTGTGACGCTGTGCTACACACGCGTGTGCACCGTCAGCACAGTTGACCTCCGCATCTGCAGTTCCAGCCACAGCAGGACAGTCCGGGGAGACCATGGCATCCACACCAAACCCTCGCAGATGTTGTTCCTGGTCTTCGTGGTCTGAGCGGTGTGATAAGGCCGTGCAGGGACTTGAGCCGCACACTTCGGTGCTGGCGGGCGACTCCTGGCCCCAGCCCCGGGTGCCGTGGGGAGTTTCCCGGGCGGACGGGAAGGCCGGCGAGCCCAGGCCTCCTGGGGACGGCAGAGCTGGAGACCTGGCTGGCGAAGAGAAGACCAAGTGGAATTCAGGGTGCGTTGAGCCCTGAGCCTGACTTTGGAGAACTTTACTCCACAAAGTTAAGTTTAAAAATGTGTTTGATGCTGGCAGCTCCCGCCGAGGCTCTGCATAGGTCCGAGCACAGTAGTCTGGAGAGCCCGGCTGGGTGCCCAGGTCTGCCTGGCTGTCCTCCTTAGCCTGTGGCCCTGGCAGAGGGGTGGCAAGGATGTTCCCGATGAGTGCAGGCCGTCTGTTGGGGTTCACTTGTGCTTGGCCTTCGGGCTCGGGAGCCGCCTGTCGGGCTCCCCAGGCCTGTGCTCTGTAGGCGCACAGCCTGGCCTCCGGCCCTGGCACGTGTCCATGCCCAGACCGCCTCACCTCCGGGCTTCAGGGGCCCTGGGCTGTGAGATGCAGGGAAACGTGTCTCCTGATGTTCTTTGAGGATGCATTCGTCGCTGTACGCCGCGTCCTGTCACACGTAGACAAGCACCTGCTGTTGGGGTGTGAACGACTCTCCGGACACACGCTCTGCAGAGCGCAGTGTGCGGTGAGCGGGCCCCCTCCCCCGCCTCCTCACCCAGCACGTGAGCGGCTCCTGCTGCAGCGCTCCGAGGCCCTGGCTCCCTGTCTGCGGCCTGGGGGCGGGGTGTGGCTCAGGGGCAGGGTGGGGAGAGGCGAGGCCCAGAGACCTTGCCTGTGGGTGGCGCCAGCCCCCTTATAGAGTAAGCATGCGTTCCTATGCCAGTGTCAGCGCTTTGTCTGGGACACTGCCAACCCAGCACACCCAGCCCCCCAGGCAAGCGAGGCTGGCCCCCGGGCCGTGGTGAGGAGCCCAGGAGTTTCCGCGAGGCACCAGAGAGCCCTGCAGAGAGCCGCCTCGTCTGACCTCAGTGTCTGGGCCTGTTCCCAGGCCTGACGGTCTCAGGAAGCCGGGAGCCCACACGGCTCTCACAGGCTCTCAGCCTCGCAGTGGCGGAGTTTCCCTGTCCTTGGAGCTGACCTGTCTTTCAACTGCTTTGGGCGGGACGATCCTCCTAGAGGGCGGGTGAGGCTGGAGTTCTAGCATCGCAAGTGTCGAGGGCTTCTCCGTGGGGCCAGGGCCCTGCGCCATCTGCTCTCTGGAGTGAGAACCCACTTTTCCCAAGTCTGTGGCTCTTACATGCTGTTCGTTTTCTTCTCGCCTCCCCCCATTCTTTGCAGTTTCCTTCTGAAGAAAGCAGTCTGTTCCGGCACAGGAGGGGGAAGGGGGACGGACCCGGAATTGGGTTGTGGCAGGTGAGAGGGGTGCGGCTTCTCCGCCCAGGCTGGAGGTGCCGGCGCCAGTGGCATGTGTCTTCCCTGCGCTGGCTCCTGCGAGGGCCTGAGAGCTGCAGGTGGGTTCATAGCGCTGCAAAAGTGGGGCCGCCTTGCAGGCTCGGTGGGGCCTCGCTGATGAGCGAACCCCGAGAGAAGCCAGGAGGTGGAGGAGTCGGCTCCTGAGCAGTGAGACGGGCGACCAGCGTCCAGCCGGGCTCCAGGTTTGCTGTTCACCAGCTCAGGGAGCCCTCTCTGGTACCCCTCATGCCAGGCGTGGTGGCTGCTCCTTGGCGAGTGAGCGGAGGCAAGCTGGGCACGGAGGCCTCCCGTGGGCGCATGGTCGGGTTCCCTCCCGTGTCTGCAGGGCGCTTGCTGTGCTCCCCCTTTGTGTCGCTGAACGGGCAGCCAGCCGGGTCCTGTGCCCCTCCCCTGAGCAGTGAGTCACAGGACGGGGCCGCTCCGAGCGCTGTGCACGGTGAGCTCCGAGGCAGCACCACCCCTTCCTGCAGGAGCAGCTGGGCCGGGCCCGCAGGCCGTGCCAAGGCTGGGCTCCCGGGGCGGGGGCGGGGCAGCCCTCCTGCGCTGGGTACTTGGAATTCAGGCCGAGTGGCGCAGCGGCGGAGCTCTGGGAGCCTCAGGCCGTGTGTGGCTCGGGGCAGCGAGGCTCTTCGCCGTGCACGAGTCGGAGCTGAGCGGGGCGTCTGGGCCGGCTCCTGCTCGCACCCCGCTTGGGGCCCAGACCCGTGACGTGCCCTGCGCGGCCATCTCCTCGACCGCGAAACAGGCCTGAGTCCTCCCACATGCACGGTCAGAGGACAGCGAGCGAGGCCCGGTGTCCGTGCTGCTGGCGTGACAGCCCTCAAGTGCCTGCCCTGCGGGAGGGCAGGAGGGAGCCCGCGGCCTGGACGCCAGCCCATTCCCAGCACGACTTTGGGGCAAACCCTAGAGGGAGCCACCGGGAGTGAGCGGCGTCACGGCCCAGGCTCCGGTGGTGTTCGCGTTTGAGAACGTCTGTTCCGGGCCCCGCAGGGCCGGCTGGGCTCTGTCCTGTGGGCGGCTGCCCCGTGGCGAGGCTCTGGCCCTGCTCCGGGCGCCCAGGACCAGGCCTCGGCCGGCTCTGAGCAAGTGGAGCGGAGAGCTGGGAGCGGCCCCTGGGCCTCCCTGGTCTCCCTCTCACAGGGCTCGTGCAGGCTGGAGGTCGGGGAGCAGCCGCGGAGCCGCAGACGCCCCTGGCGCAGAGTCCAGTGTCCGTGAGCGATGCTTTTACATTTTCCCACTTGGCATCGTCGTTTCACAGTCGCCTCGGCTCAGAGCGGTGGGGGCAGCTCCAGCGGCCGCACAGCCAGGCGGCCACGGAGCCAGGACTGGCCCGGGCTCCCGAGCCCCGCTGTCCGCTCTGCCTCCGCCCCTGCGCGTCCCCAGCCGCACTGCCTGTCGGGACGGTGTGGGTACCTGGCGGCGCGGGCCAGTGCTCAGGTCGCTCCCAGCGCAGGCCGCATGGACGTCGCTGTCTGCTTGGGCCCGCACACCCTCCCTTCCGCCCCGCCTCAGTCGTGTAGCGTCTGCCGGTGGCCCCGGGCGAAGGCCTGGCGTCCAAGGGAGCCCTGCTGGCATGGCAGCAGGGGAGGGGGCACAAGGGCGGGCCCCACCGGTGTCCTCGTGGCCAGTGGTGCCAGCGGGGACTGAGCGCAGGGCCTGCAGCGCCGACGGCCGGCTCCTCTCGCCTCTTGCTTGAACTCACGCTCCTGTGCCTCCCTGTGCCAGCGCCCGGGGAGCCCGGGCCTGGCCCTCGGCTGCTGCCTGAGTCCCCCCGAAACCGTTTCCCCTCCAGGACACAGAGAGTAAACTTCACATAAAGAGCTGTGTCGTTTGTTCCCGGCCATTGCATGGGTGAAGCACTGGCACCCAGTGGGGACGCCGCTCTTCAGCTCTGCAGCGGCAGCCTCTCCGGGCGTGGTGGGGCCACGTCGGTGACGAGGCAGCCCTCTGCCTGTTGGCACCTGGACGGCGCTGAGCCGAGCAGGCAGGGCACGCGGTGGCCTCTGCGTCGGAGGAGGGCTCCTGGGCGGGGGGCTGTGCACAGGCGTTTGTGACAAGCTCGGAGGGTGGGCGGGCCGTGCCAGCGCCTGAGGGGGAGCAGGCCCCGGAAACACCGATGGTGGCCTGGCAGGACAAACGCGCTGTGGCCAGGGAGGCGTGCAGCCCGTCTTCCGCGTTCCCTTCGGACAGTCGGGATTCCGACCCTGGAAATGAGAGTCCAAAGGAGACAGGGCCCGGCCGGTCGCCTCCACCGAGCCCTGCTTGGGAGCGGGCGAGGACCTGCGCGGTGTCCACGTCCGGTGCACAGTTCTGCCTGTCTGACTGCGCGGGTGGGCCGAGCGCGTGCCTGGGACGGGGTGTGTGGGGTGCCCTTGTGTCCCCAAAGCCCACGGTGCCTTGGTCTGCGTGGAACAGACAGCGCGCACCCTGCAGGTGGACCTGCCACCCGGTCTGTGGGCTCGGAGCGGCCCTGCCCCACCCTGTCTGTGCCGTCAGGGCTGTGGGACAGTCTCAGATCTGGGATGCTGTGCTTCCTGCCGCCACTGAATCCCTTCTGGCCTCCCCTGATTGGCCAGTTCAAGGTTCTGGGTTTGTCCCTTCCGCCATCTGTTGCAGAAGGTGGCCTGTGGGTTCCTGTTAAGACTGTCTTCTCTCGCACTAAATGCTTTGCGGGTTTCTTGGTGTCAGAAAGCCGTCCACACGGTGTCCCTCAGGCTGGACTGGCGCACCCTCCGTCCCTTAACCGCTGGGCTCTGGTGATGGCTCACTTACATTCAGTGCTCAGGGTGTGTAAAGAGCTAAACCCAGCCGCACAGTCTCCTGGGGAGACCACATCTAGCCGTCATGAACCCCCAGGACACAGGCCGGCTGGCACTAACTACATGACCACAGGGTGCCCAGCGAAGTGGCCCGCTTCTCACTGGCTATGAACATAGATGGCAGCCAAGCACACGTCTGATTTGGATGTGAAGTTAAGGCAGAGGACTCAGGTTTATCATGGCTCTGGGCTCCTCCAGAGCCCTGCGGCCTGGGGCGTGTTCGTGCTGCAGCATGCATGCGCCTTGGGGGAGCTGCACCCGAGACCCCACAGTCCTCCGGACGTGAAGGGTCAGGGCTTCTGCCAGGAGAGGGCTGGCTCGCTGAATGCCACCACGTGTGTCTCTGACCACCGTGGCCTGTGGTGCAGCCTGTGATGACTGCTGCCCCTGCTGCTGTGGGCAGCCACTCCAGTGGGGCACAACAGGGGCCCGTGTGCCTTGCACGCTGGTTCTGCTGCGCCCGGGCAGTGAGCTTGCCCTGAGAGTCCTGGCAGTGCCCCTCCAGAGGCGCCGGCAACGCACCGTGCTGTCCGTTTAGACTTCCCCTTTCTTCATTCACTCCTCTGCCCCCGGACGTGTGCCACACACTGGCCACCAGCACCCAGTTCAGGCAACCTTTGGGCATGCATCCAGCTGGCATGTCCTGTGTCAGCTGTGGGCAGCACAGGGTCCAGCCCTCACGGACCCTCCAATCTGGCGGTGGAGACAGATGCGAGGAAGTAAACGGCTCGACCTACAGGGGGCGCTATGTGTGAACGGTCTGGAAAGGTCAGAGGGTGACGAGCTGGAGAGCAACGGGGGAGCCCAGGAATGGGCAGAGCTGGAGGCGGGAGAGGCGCCTTGGGGGGGCACCGGCTGGGGGAGAAAGTGGGAAGAGGGCCAGGCTGGGGCACCAGGCCCGGCACCCACAGGAGGAGGGAGCCCTGGGCCCCTGTGTCCTCACTGCGGCCCAGTCCAGCGTCAGTGTCCAGCGGTCTGTGTGAAGCCCACGCCCATCGCTCGGTGGAGAACGGGTTGAGAAGGAAAGCAGGAAGTGGAGGCCCGTGAGTGGCCGTTCACTGTCCCCATGGAAGGTGGTCACTGGAGGTCCTGGCCAGGGCCAGTGGGAGCTTAGAGAGCTCAGAGTGGCTTTGCAGGTGGGGTCGGGGGACTCAGACGCGATGAGCTTGGGTGAACCACAGGGGGACAGGGAAGACCCCGTGGGGGACGGTTTCCAAGTCCACAGCCAACTACAGGCCAGGCTGAGTGGGAAGGGAGACAGAGCTCGGGGGTTGGCTGTAGTGGCTACATTTCGGCTGTGAAGAGGCGAGGAGAGTCCTGTGTGTCTGGTGAGGGTGGGGGTGGGGTGAGGGTGGGGGTTGGGTGGGGGTGGGCGCGGGGCAAGTTGGGACTGCACTAGGTCCCAGGCGGCCGTGTTAAGGTTTCCATGGCCTTGGCCCCGTGTGAGTGCCCGGGAGGGGCCCTGCCCAGGAGCTGGGGCCGGGTGTCCAATCCAGACTCTGAACTCAGAAGCCCTGGACCTTTGACCTTTGAGGACAGGCGGGGGCCCTGGCTCCCTCTTGCTCTGGCACGCACGTGTGCGCCATGTCAGCACACTCGCCAGCGCACCGCACACGCCCTCCCAGCAGTGCCCTGAGTCAGCAGCTGCAGCCAGGGAATGTGCCCAGGTGTCCGAGCCATCCTGTCCTACCTGCTCCTTGGCACACACGTGTCCGGGTGCCAGTGTGCACTGGGCAGAGCCTCCTCTAGGTCGAATGGCCACAGAACCCCAACTCAGACGTGGCGGCAGAGTTCAGAGAGGTCTCCCAGCGAGGCCACGCGGTTAGTGAGCAAGGAGCCGGGCCACACAGTTACAGGTGTCCCCTGCGGCGCTCGCGGCTCGCGTGGGCAGGGCGGGAGGGTTCCGCGCGTGGCGCCCTGTCCCCTGCAGCACCGGACGTGCGTGCGATGGTCCGTGGCGGCCCACGACGGGGAGGGGGCCTGTCCTGCAGGGTGGCCCTGCCCCATCGCGGGTGCCGTGCTGGCCGGGCCCTCCCGCTGTGGGCCGTTGTGCAAGGCCTGGGTGCTGCTCTGCCAGCGATGCCTGTGTCTGGCTGAGCCTGTTCCTTCTCCCGGGGCCAGGGCGACCACACGTGCTCCTCTGCCCGGGGGCTGAGAAGCCAGGGAGGACCCTGCAAGGCCCGGCTCGCCAACCCCCCGCCCGGGGACTTGGCAGCGCCCACCCTGGAAATGGTGTGTGGCTGCCGCTCAGCTCCCAGCAGAGTGGGACGGAGGTGACGGGTGACGGGTGACGGAGGAGGAGGCGGGCAGGCGGGCAGGCGGGCTTTCCTGCCGCAGCTGGCCCCTCTGAGAGGCCCGCGGGTGCGGCGTGGCCTGCCTCTCTCCGTAGCGGCTGCCGGCCCTTGCACACTCCGGTGTGGTATCTTCCTGGAGCTGCACACCGAGGGGGCCTGCTGTGTGCCAGGACTGTGCCCAGGCAGGACGCAGGCTCCCAGGCCCACCTTGTCTCGGGCGGCCCCTCCTGCCAGGGAGGGCCGGTCTCCCACTGAGCCCCAGCAGCATGTGGACCCCGGAGGCCTCAGTGCCGGCCAGGTTGCCCAGGCTGGGGCGCAGGGAAGGCACGGCCAGTGGAGTCGGCCTGTGTGGCGACAGGGAGCAGCCGCGGCTCCTTAGCAGCTTTGGCTGTTGCTCTCCCTCGCCATGATCTGCCTCTGTGATCTGAAAATATTAAAGGGAAAGTGTGAGGAGTAGCTTCTCCGCTGCTTGCTATTTGAGCAGAGTGGGGGTCTCGGGCCCTCTCGGCTCCGTCTTGCCCAGAGAGCAAGCTCCCCTTTATCCAGCACACCCGTGGCTGGTGTGCCCCCCGCCTGCTGCCCGTGTAGCGCCCTGACGGGTCCCGGGTTGGCTGCTGCTGTGTCACAGAGCTTGTGTTCTGGGGAAGCTTACTTCATCTGACAGTGTCCCACGGTGATGCTGGCGGTTCAGATGTGCCAAGGGAAAGCCACGAAGTTCTTCCTTCAAACGGAAAGGTGAAAGTACCATAAGATATTCTGAGAGACCACATTCACATAACTTCTTGTTTTATCTTACTTTTACAGTACTGGGTATTAAATCTATGACCTTCACACTGAGACATATCAAGCATTTTTTTTTTAATGTTTGTCTTGAGACAGAGTCTTGGCTAGGCTCAAACTTGTGATCCTCCTGACTCAGCCTCTCAGGGTGCTGAACCAGTGGGATATACCACCATGCCTGGCCGACATAACCTTTATTACAGTATACTATTAATATCATTCTGTGTTAGTATTGTTAGTTCTTACCATGCCCGGTTTGTAAATTAAACTTTACCCTAAGTATATCTGTACGGGAACAAACAGTGAACACGGAAGCTGGCACTGTGTGTGTGGTTTCAAACGCCCTTTGGGAGCCTTGGAGGTGTCCCGCGCCCTGCTGAGGCCTGCTGTGCGTTCGTGCTCGGGCCTGCGTCGCCCTGCGGGGCTCGTCCTGTGCATGGCGGGTGTTCGGTGGCTTCCCTTCTCTGCGCGCCAGATGCCAGTGTCCATTTCCCTCTGTTCAGTTGTGACAGCCGGAAATGTCTGCAGACATTGCCAAATAGGCACCCTGGGGGAAGGCCATCAATGTTTGACTTCTGTTTGTTTATTTTGAATGATGGGTTGATTGGTTATTTTAAGAGGCTGGTTTTGGCCTTATAGCAATCCTCCCGCCTCAGCCTCCTGCTAATATTACAACTGTGTACCATCGTGCCAGGCTGTGAGCCACGGATTCAAACCTCCTATTTGCCCATGTTGAAGCTGACCCCATCCCCACCTCCCCCACTCAGCAGAGCCAGCTGCAGGCGGACTTCCGCTGCCCCTTCCGCCTGTGACAGTCTCCCTGCTTTGAAGAGAACCCCGCTCCCTCCCCGCCCTGCGTCACATAGGCTGTCCGGGCTCCGTGGCCCTCTGCACCTCGGTGTGCCGCAGGGAAGGTGGCCGGTGTCTGTAAACCCCGGCGCCCTCGTGATGCGCTTCGATCGAACGCAGCCACTGATTGTCTCAGTCCTGCCGAGCTGAGGCGCAGCGAGAAGGGAGGGAGGGGCCCAGAGTGGGTTGTCTGTCTCTTACGCTTTTCTGAAGAACAAATCTTGTTTAATGAGGAGGCATTAAAAATAGGGTTAAAGGGCTTCGAGGGTCCCGGCCCCGCTCTCTGTCCGGCATTAGTTGACGGGCGAGGCTCGCGCGCGGCCCCAGGCAGGTGTGCTGGGCCTTGGCAGCAGTGATGGGGGCGGTTCTGAGGGCTGCTGCTGTCCTGGGCACGGCCGCCTCGCCCAGCTCGCCGCGGAGCCCGTGCGCCCCCGGGACCGCCGTCTGGCGGGGGACTGGGAGCGGGCTGGCGGACACTCCCCCCTGCCTGAGCTCTGGGCGCGCCACCCAGGCGAACGTGGCGAGGACGTGGCAGGACTGGGATGTGGCTCTGGGGGCTGTGGGTGCCATCCTTGGAGCCAACAGCCTGCCCGGCCCTGGCCTCAGGCACGGGCTGCAGGCCTGACGGTGTGTTGTTCCTCTTCCCATGCAGCTACAGTCTCCGCCTGGCAACCCGATGCCCTCCACCGGCTGCCCCGTACATCACCAGACAGTGCAGGAAGGCCAAGGCCCCAGCGGCAGCCCCATGCCAGGGACCCTTCCTCAAGGAGTAGACGCTTTGCCTGCTCCCTGCCAGGTAAGAGGCAGGATGTGGCCACAGTGGCATGATTTGGGTGGCTGGCGAGGGTCTGGGTGGGAGAGCGGGTGCTGGGTGCCGGCCAGGCTCACAGCCTGTGCACAGAGGGCCCTGGCCGGAAGTGCAGGGCCTGTGCCATGGGGTTCCGACCGCAGAGGGACGTCAGGTGACTGATTCCTGAGGACTCGGCACGACATACTTCGTAGGATGCTTGTGACAACTACCAGTGTAAAACGTGTGCAGAGCCAGGGCCCGGGACTCACTCCACACGAGGGAAGGACGAACCGTCACTGTCGTATAACCACAATAAATAGTACTTACATGCAGTACTCAGCTGACACTGGAATTTCTATTCCTGTGATATATTTCAAAGTAAAAACAATACTAACCCATAGCTAAAAAAATTTAGATTTATGGCCCACATAAATAGTCTTTTTCTAGGTTTTCTGACAGTGAGAACCTGGTTTTCTGGGTGTCTGGGCTTTGGCAGTGCCCACGAGCTGCTCTTGCTCTGCCCTCGAGGTCTGAGCTGGGGGCACCCAGGCATCAGAGCTGGGCACACTGCCAGACGTGGCCTGGCTGCCCAGCCCGGCCCGCGCTATGGGCCCTTGTGTCCGCAGGGCCCGCTGAGCACCAGCAGCCCTGGCAGGAGAATTTCCTGCTACGCGCGGCAGACGTGGCTGCGCTTTGAGACTCAGGGCTGCCGGCTGGGGCGACCTGTCCTGCTCCCACTGCCCGCCAGCCCGCGGCTTTAAGCCATCAGAGGCGCGTCGGGGCGGGCCTACTCCTTGGGAGGCTGCGGGGAAGAAGACGCAGCCCGTTTCCCCAGAGGGCGCCTGTCTGCCGGCACCGGCCGTTCCGACGGGCGAACGAGCCTGGGCACGTGGGCCGTGTTGAATGGGCTCAGTAGCAGGGGCTGGGCCCGGGGCTGCACCCAAGCTGCACAGAGGGACGTCGCGCCCTGGACGCTTGGCTCACGCGGAGCCCCCGGAAACAAGCAGATAAGAACGGTGGGTGGCCTCCCTGGGGCGCTGCGCACGCTCTGAGCTGGCACATGCGCACCGGCTCCGGGAACATGCCGCGCCGGCCGCTGGCGCGCCTGTCGCACACGGGCAGCTGCCGGCCGTGCCCTCCGCGCCCCCTCGATGCCATCTCCTCCCTCTTTTCAAGCACACGCAACCTTCCAGGTTACGTGTTCAAATGAACAGAGGCCAACTCGCACCTGTTCCCACACCATCAAGGTCCCAAACATAATTTTTTTGCTCTTCTTTTTGCTGGTGCCAGGGGCTGAACTCGGGACCTTGTGCTTGCCAGGCAGGCCCACCACCTCGGAGCTACATCCTTGACCTCAATAGTTTAATTTCTAAGTGACTCCAAATTATGCCCTGAAATCTTATTTACTTTTTCTAGGTTGATAATTTGTGCTTACACCGGGCCACTGAGCATGTGTTGCTTAATTTATTTATTTTTCCTGCCTCACACTGTCTGTCTAAATCGGCCCAGGCTGCTGTGACAGAATAAATAGCACCCGCTGGGCGCCTTAGACACTGGGTTATTTCCCCACCGCCCTCTGGGCCGTGCAGCCTGGCCAGGCCTGGTGACGCACTCCTCGCGCCGGGCGCTAGGGGGCGCCCTCCCCGATGTCCCGCCCAAGACCTCACCTGGCTGTACCTGGCTCGTCCCAGGCCTTCTCCCGACAGTGTCACATGGGCGTCAGGGTTAAGCCTACCATGAATTTCAGGGGGCGCCATTCGGTCCATGGCACCGTGTGACACAGTGCAGGAAGCAAGTCACCACTGTCATTTCAGGAGGGAAACAGGCACGGGGCAGCAGAATGCATCAGAACTTGGAGGGTGGCCGGCTGTGCCCGCCTCAGGCAGAGCCCTGTGTGCCCAACAGAGGGCCACTCCAAAGGAGCCGATTGGCGGGTACCACACCGAGCTGCGCCACCCACCTCGCTGCACCCATTGACAGTCTCGGCTCAGCCTGCCGCCTCCGGCACCCCCGGGAGGGAGCGCCCACCGCCCGGCTCGGACGCTGCACTGCAAGCTCTGCTGTGCCTCCCAGCCTCGGCCAGTGTGCTGTGTGCGGGCCGCGGGCAGTCCCGGGAGGGGCCTCTGGCCGCGCTGGCCCTCCGACCGCCTGGCGAGCTGGGGCCCCGGGCCGGGTCCCGTGGTCTCGAGGGCAGGCCCCTGGGCGGCCTCTTCTGCCCCAGCTCAGGCCCCAGCTCAGGCTCCTCCCAGGTGGGGACCCGCCGGAGAGTTTCCTTTGTGGAAGCTGCTTGACCGTGGGAGACGCACGGCCCAGCTGGACCCGTGTCTTGTTCGTTTCTTTGCCTTTTGTGGTACCAGGCTCCAGGCTTTTATAAATGTGTTATTTTGAGACAAAGTCCCGCTAGGTCATTCGTTTGCCCCGCTCAGCCCCACCTTTCGGTCTTCCTGTCTCGGTCTCCCCGATCTGCCTTTACAGACACGCGCCCTCGTGTCCCTTTTGAGCAGCGGCTGCGTTGCCTGTGCCGCGAGGGGACAGAGGCCAGGATCCAGGCTTCGGCCAGCCCGCGTGGGTCTAGCCCCGGCCCTCACTCACCAGCTGCACTGGCCGGGCAGCTTCTTGGGGGACGGGCCAGGCCGGCCCCCCCAGGACCCCAGGCAGCTTGGGCAGCAGGCCGGGTGTGCCTGGCAGGGGCCTGCCTGGCCAAAGCCCTCGGCGGGTGAGCTGCGCTGGGAACTCGCTCAGGGAAAGGCGCGGGCAGCTGAGGAGGCGCTGCCCGGCAGTCGGAGGCTTGAGCCTGGCACCCCGCCCTCCCCGCCCTCCTGGCTCTGCTTCCCCCCAGCTCCAGGCAGGACGCAGGTTGCTGGGTGGGAGGCCGGCCGGGAGGCGCTCTGAGCCCAATGCCACCACCTACCGCCAGAGGCAGCCTCCAGGGACAGGTGACCTGCATAGGCTCTGCGCTGAGGCCCTGTGTGTCTGCCCAGCCCCCACCTAGCACAGAGCTGGGGATGGTTGAGTGGTCCTGAGCCACGGAAAATAGAAGCCCTGGGGAGACCGAACCACAACTGTTAATAATGCATCATTCAAGGGCCGGAGATTTAGCTCAGTGGTTCCTGTGGCTGCCCGGCAAGCGCAAGGTCCCTGGTTCGATCCCGGTAACCACATAGAACAGTACCGGGCGTGGTGACTCACGGCCACCGGCAATCAGTACCACACACCGTAGTGCTGCGTGTGGTGGCTCACGCCTGTATTCCCAGCACTCAGGAGGCAGAGGCAGGAGGATTGCTGGCCCTGCCTTAAAAAATAATAATAATAATGAGTCATTCTATAATTCTTAACAGAGGTAATAGAGTAGCGGCAGTGTTTGGAAGCAGCCAGCGGTGGCGCCCGGGGCCTCTGGGAGATGAACTCTGGTCTGAGCATCTCCAGGAGCACAGTGAGGGCGCCCGTGCAGAGCGAGGCCATGGGCGCAGGGCCCTGGGCCTTTTGCTGTCAGTCTGACCCGGCCACACTCCCTCCGGGCGGCCCTTGCCCTGGCGGAAGTGCCATGCGCCCGCCCGGAGGGCTGCTGTGGCTGTCAGACGAGCGAACAGGAAGAACAGGCAGGGGAAAAGCCACGCGGCCAGATCCACAGCACTGGACACAGGCTGCTCTGAGCCCGCGGTTCCCACGCGCGCTGCGGCCGCTGGATGTGTGCAGCAGGAAACACACGCACACGCCAGGAATGTGTGCACGCTGTGTGTGCACGCTGCTGCGGCCAGCGAGAGGGGTTCGCGTGGCTCGGGCCTGCCGAGGCGCCCCGAGGGCACAGCCACAGGCGGCCACTTGGCACAAATACTTCAAAACGGCAAAGACACCTGAGCGTGGAGATGAGGCCCGCGGCCCCTCCGGGGGATGCGGGTGACCCCAGGGTGGGTCTGATGGTCGATTCTCTGCTCGGGTCGATTCTCCGCCGGGCGCTTTGCGGGTGGTTCACTCAGAGTCCATCAGGTTGTGCTTTGCTCTGTGTGCCTGATGCACTTTGTGTTTAGTTTTTAAATTAAGTGAGATAGTACATGGTCACCGTGGTTCTTTTTCTTTCCTTTTTCTCCCTAGCACCTGAAGTGACCTGGAATCAGTGAAGCCAAAGGGACTGGCATATGCCCTGCAGGGAGCGCCGAGCCACCCCGCTGTGTGAGCCTGCAAGAGAAAGGGAGTGTGTGGGGTGTGTGTGGTGCGCGCCTGTGTGCTGTGTGGTGCGTGCAGGTGCACGGACACAGACTCAGACACAGGCCCTGAGCCCCGGGGGGCAGGATGTAGCCACTCCGTACTGTCCCCGGCTGACCCTGGGGACAGCTGGGGACTGTGCCCGCCGCTCCGCCCTCCTCCCGGGGCCTCTCCTACTATGCAATTTTTCAAGAGCTCCTCGACCTTGCTTCCAGCCTCCGGAGGTGTCTGCTGCGGCAGGGCCGCTGGCCTGGCCGGGTCTGCTCCAGCCCCTCCGAGCAAGGCCTTCGGGAGGAGGCCCGGCTTCCCTGCAGTGCCCGCCCTGCCACGCTCTCCCTCTCCCCAGCGTCTCTGGGAACCAACATGCTGTACAACCACTGGGCCCGAGGCCCCTATGCTTGGAAACCCCCTTTCCTGCCTGAGTACTTCAAGTACTGGCTCCTATTTCCAGGTTTGAGATTCGAGTCTCACTGCTCTTGAGTCTTTGCAGAGAACGCGAAAGCGCGTGCGTGCAGGTGAAAGCTGTCCACGCTGTCAGCAGCTCTGGCTCCTCCCGGGACAAGCAGGCGGTGGGGAGGGCCGTGGAGCGGGGCCTCCCTTGGGTCCCTGCTGCCTTGTGCCCCGGGACCATCAGCAGCGTTGGCATCCGAGCTTCTTCAGTTAGCTGCAAGGGAAACGAACAAATACCCCCCAAAAAGGAAATGGGAAACGGAAGGATTAAAAAGCACAGGGGAAGAAGAAACTTCCAGAGGCTGTAAATTGCTCACCAGGGAATGTGGGGCTGAGCCCTGCTCTCTGGCGGACAGTCTGCGTCTCGGAGACACGGGTGGCTGAGCTCGGAGTTGGAACCCGGTTCAGGGAGACTTGGGTCTGTGCCTTTGGGGGACCCGGACGAGGGGTCCTGAGGCCACTTGGGTGCTGTCCTCTCAGCTCTGTTCCAGAAGTGATGCGAAACCCCGGTGGGAGGGGCTTGGGCAAGTGGTCACACAGTAAAGGGATTTTCTTTTCAGGGCTACTATGGTTGATCTTGCAACTCTGTAAATATGTATGTAGACACTTTCAAAGCACGTATTTATGTCTCTGACTGTAAATGCCCATTTTTAAAGTTTTATAACATGTATTATTTAATTAATCAGTCGACTGGCTGCAGTATGGGGTCTGATGGTAGTCCAGGGGAGAGGTCTCACGAGGTCCTCGTCTGGGGACAAACGCGGGTCACCAGCCACCACCGCAGTTCCGCTGCCTCCCGCCCGCTCGAGTCTGTCCTTGCTCCTAGTCACCGTGGCCCTTGGAGCACGTCAAGTCGTGGCTGTTCCCTGTCTTAGTGACACGGTTCTGTCCCACAACCGCTCACACTCGCAGACTGTACCCCAGCCCCCAGGGCCCCGCCCGCAGCGGCGAAGCGCTCGGACCCAGAGCCTCTGGTGAACTGTGGGGCCTGTCTGGAGCCTCGGGGTCCCTGTGCGTGTGTGAAGGCGCCGGGCGCCCCACAGCTCTCCCAGACTGTCAGGGAAACTGTCACGACGAGGAGCGGAGGTCTTCCAGCGTGGGTTTGGGTCACAGAAGACGGTTTTGTATCTGCCATGTGAAGAAAACTAATAATAAAAGTGCAAAGAGCAATTGTAGGAACAGGCGTGGGTGTGACAGTCATTTTGGCGTCTGTGATTTGTCTTCGGGCCTCCGGGACCTCACTCCTGGTGTGGGGGGAGCCAGGCTTTGGGGAGAGGCGGCCCGGGCGTCCTGTCTGGTGCCCGAGCCGCTCCACTCTCGGGTCAGAAAACAAGGCCACGGCCGCCACGAAGACCGCAAGCTGTGTGTGCAGCCCCCTGGGGCTGACTGGCCTGTGGAGCAGCCTCCCCACGCAGGGTGCAGGCCCTGGGGCGTTGCTCCCTTCTGTCGCCCTTGTGTGGAACCGGGCACAGTGCAGTGAGCCACAGCCGCCTCTCTTCATTTTTATTTTGAGAAAGGATCTTGCCAAGCCGCACAGCCTGGGTGAGAGCTCGTGATCTTTGCCTTGGCCTCCCGAGCAGCTGGGATGCCAGGCACGTGCCCAGTGCCCAGCTTTCTCATGGTGTGTCCCGAGCTAGGCAGCCGTCTCTGGCATCAATTTCTGAATGTTTTTCTCACCCGTCGGAACCGCGTGCACGCTGGCAGTCACCCTGCACTTCCGCCCAATGCTTAGCTGCGGAAGTGCTTTTCTCCCAGGGTTATGTCTCTGCTAGACACTTCCCGTGACACGGAGCTTCTTGTGCCCAGCTCCTTTACTCGGCACAGTGTTGCCTGGTCGTAGCATATGTTGTAGCTCCTTCCTGTCGAAGTCCACATGTACCAGTGAGCGGACAGGCCACGTTTCACGTCTGTTCTTCAGGCGATGGACTGTGTTGCACTACTGACGTGTCTTTACCCTTAGGGACGGTGGCGCCGTGGATGTGTGTGTAGATCTGGTGCAGACAGACTTTTCTAGGTGTGTCCAGGAGGGAAGGTGGGTCGCGTGGCCCCTGCTCCGTGGCGCTCCGAGGCCCCTGCACTGCTCACGCCCCCGCAGCGGGAGCCCAGGGGTCCAGTCACACCGCGGCGTCTGTGTCGGCGGTCCTGGTGGTGTGAGTGCAGAGGGCTCTGGGAGCCCGAGTCTGCGGCTTCGGTGAGAGCCCGGCGGGTGGTGATGGTGGGCAGCGAGGGACCCGTGGTAGGTGGCAGGAGCCCCCGAAGGCTCTTCGCTCCTGTCCAACGACGCCAGGCGGGCAGGAGGAGAGCGCAAAGTTCTGTCTTCCCGCCTACAAACTACAGCTTGTCCAGAGAGGCGGCGTCAGCAGAGGTGATACGAGCGTAACAAGGTCCGGCAGAGGAGCGGCGTGCGTGAGTACCCGCGCGGGAGCCGGGAGGCTGAGCGCCGCCCGGGCTGCGCGCCAGGGCAGCTCCCGGCCGGCCGGGACCCGGATTGGCCTCCCCGTGACCACGCGAGGACGTGCTGGGCCGCTCCTGTTTGGTGCTCGGTCCCCTGGCTACACGAAGAGGCGCTCGGCCCAGCCAGCTTCCTGCTGAATCGGGTGGGGCGTCTGCATGTCCTGCCAGCTTCAGCACCCGCAGTCGGGGCATTATGGCCCTGGCCGTGACTGAAACAAGCATTCCAGGCCCCGCGGACACTGGCTCATGGCGACAGCAGGCTGTACGCTGAGCGGCGAGGGCACCGGGCTGTGCCTGCGGGTGGTAACAGGAGACGGGCCCACGGGCCGGGACCGCAGTGGAGAGGTCGGCCTTGGGGAGGCCCGGCCGGGCAGATGCAGCGAGACGGGCACCCGTGTGCCAGGGGGACCAGACGGGCGGAGGCGCTTTAGCTCCACTGGCCGTTGCTGGAGCGGAGGGCGCTGGGGCAGGAGCAGCCGAGAGCAGGTGGGGAGCTGAGCGCCTCCAGCTACGGCAGAGTCCACAGAGCTCTGGGGCCTTGGCTGCTTCGCCAGAGGGCCGGGGGCAGGTCGCTGAGAGCCCCGTCCAGGGTCGCGTCCCTGGGCACTGTGCTGAGCGGGCGAGGCTCGGGGTGGCCCTTGGGTAGAGGAAATGGGGGCGCGCGCGGAGCACGGGGCGCTGTCCACCTCCCTTCCAGCCCCTGGGCCTGGGCTGTGTGGGGCCCCACGTGGCTAGAGCACCGAGGCTCAGGAGAGCGGGAGGGGCCGCTTGTCCCAGGACAGAGCCCCGGGAAGTCTCACCTGCCCCGTCCGTCCCCGCCCCCGCCTCCGGCCGCAGGTCAGCCCACGGGGCCCAGTTCACCACAGGCTGGGGCGGGGCCGGCACCCTGGTTACGGGACAGCAGTCGCCGGACTCCTGGCCGGTCTGGGGTTCAGCACGTGCAGGAACCCGAGACCCAGGGTCTCCTTCACTTTCGCACCTGCAAGGCCTCACTGCTCGCCCTCTGCCCCTCTTGGCCGTGCGGCGTGCTCTCTGTCTGGGGCGCCCCGGGCCCCCTCACGTTGTTCCCCACACATGTGGAATGGCGTCCAGCTCTGTGTTCGGGTTGCCGGCCGCTCCGGCCCTGGCTGCAGCAGCTCCTTCCTCTTCTGCCGCAGGGCTTCTGCACAAACGACTGCCACCTTCAGTGACGTCACCCCAGTGACCGTGAGGCTCTGCCCTGACGTGGCACATTCTCTGCGTCCTGCTTGACCGGTGTCTGGAAGTTGTCACCTCTGCCGCCTGGGCGCTAGCTTCTTTGCAGCAATACTCCTGCTGAGGGCTCTGTCCCCTTAGCCCCCGAGAGCAGAGGGCCCACGCCTACCCCGAGTCCTCAGCCGCGGCCCAGGGGTCAGGAGCAGTTGCGTGGAGCGGCCCACAGCATCCGCCAAGCCTCCCTGTGCGTCTCTGGGCCCGGGGCAGGAAGGGCTTTCATTTTAAACAGCGTCACTGATTCCGAGGTAGCGCTTGGGGGAGGCACAGGATGCCGGTGACACTTGAACCTCAGCCAATGGGTAATCTTTAAATGTGTCCCAAATAATTGTAATTTGTCTGGGTTCGAATGTAACCGGGCAGCCTGTGGCATCTGCCAGCCGGAGGCCCCGCCGCCCCGGGTGAGCTCCTCAGCCACTCCGGCCCTCACCCGGCAGGGGCGCAGCTCCCCGGCTCCTGACAGCTGCTCGGGCCCCACGCAGAGGTCTCCGGAGGCCACATGGGGCCCAGGACGCAGGAGCACTTGAGGGCCCTCTTGCTGCCGCGGCTGCCGCTGCAGCTCTGACCTTCTCTGGCTGTGTAAGATTTCTTCCTTCCTTCCTTTTCCCTCCTTCCTTCCCGCCCTTTCTTCCTACCTTCCTTTCTTCTGTACTAGGAATAGAACCCAGTGCCTCACGTATGCGGTACAAGTACACTGTCCCTGAGCTACTCACCCAGGCTAATTTTTTTTTTTTTGAGGCAGGGTCTCGCTTTGTAGTTCAGGCTGGCCCTGAGCTCACTATGGAGCCCAGGCAAGCCTCGAACTCAGCAATCTTCCTGCCTCTGCCTCCCGAGTGCTGGGATGACAGGCGTGAGCCACCACACCCGGCACTCTTTTTTTTTTTTTTTTTTTTGAGGCAGGGAGCATCTCACTAAGTTACCCAGGCTGACCTTGACCTTGGAATCTTCCTGCCTCAGTCTCCTGAGTATACCCAGCCTCATTTGTGAATGAACTTTCTTTCTTGCCATCTGGTGCAAAAGATAAAGTGACAGAGAGGGGACATAAGAGGCCCAGCTTTGGCACTGACTGGCAGGATGGGTACAATAGCATGTCACTCATGGGCGAAAAGGGCCCCTGCCGTGGGCCCTGCCTCTCCCCAGGCCAAGCAGGGGACCCCTCGAGTCAGCCGTCACCAGGTGCCGCTAGGAGGCAGTGTGAGTGGGTCTGCCCGTGCTCCCAAGCCTGTCAGGTGCTCCGAGCGGGTCTGCAGCACATGGCACTGCCTGGGGGCAAGCCAGGCTGGAGCTGTGCTGTGGCTGCGGGTGACCCTCCCCAAGGAGCACAGCCTGGGCTGCACCGGCCTGTGGATGGGCCCATGGTGCTGTGATCCCTTTAACATCAAACTGTATGTTTTGAAATTAGAATGAATGCTGTGATAACTGAAAAATATTAGAGAAAATCCAAAGAGATCACCCAACAGAAATGGACTCTCATCCCTAACCTTCAGTTTTTATATCAGCAAATATTAGCAACCTCTGTGCCAACCTGCTGGTGGCATGTGGCGATACAGGGGCTGTGCCTGTTTTCTCATCTGCAAAGTGGGCATGATCGTGATCTCTTCCTCGTAGGGTTGCAGGAAAAATGAAATCAGTTGTTAAATTACAAAGTCTTAGACCATGACTGAGGGTGTGGATCGTATTAGTTATGATGCCTTCTTACTGAGCTTTTACATGTTAAGGTGATTAGATACTCTGTACTCCCTGTAATGATGGTGGTCAGTGGGCGCATAGTTCAGGTAGCATGTACTTCTCAGTTTCTCATGAACGTGTATTTGTTGTCTTTTTCCTCATCCTCTTCCTTTATCCTCTTCTTTTCTTTGTAGGACTGGGGATTGAACCCAGGCCTTCACATGAGCCAAATCCCCACTCCTTTTCAGTTTATAGTTTGAGACCGAGTATTGCTAAGTCACTAATTCCGCCAGGCCGGTGAGCTGCTGACCCTCCTGTTTCAGCCTCCAGAGTCCTGGGATTACAGACGTGCCCTCACCTGGCCCTAGGCTGCTTCATCGTGCGGAAGAGGAGCCGCAGGGGCAGCCCTGGCCGGATGCACAGGACGTGGCTCGGCGCCGCTTGGGCCGACCCCGCGGACCGGAGTCCTTCGTGCGCCTGCGCGTCCAGAGGAGCCCGGCCGGAGGAGGCGCCGCAGCCGGAGCAGGGAGCGGCCTCCCGGAAGGTAGGACGGAGAGCCGCCGGCGCGGGGGTGCCTGGCACTCGGGCTCTCCCGGTGCCACCCGGGCCCCCCAGCCCAGGCCCTCCGTCAGGCGGTGCCACGGGGTTCCTGCCGCCGGCCCCGTGGACACCAGCTGCTTCCTGAGGTCTCTCCGCGGCGCGGGGGTCTCCTGAGGACGCTGGCTCGGCGGGGCTCGGCGGGGCTCGGCGGGGCTCTGTGGGGCTCTGCGGGGCTCCGGAGAGCCGGGCGCTTTCCTCTCGGAGCGGACTTCCCATGAGACGCACGGTGCCAAGTGAGCCGCGGGCGGAGGGGCGGCTGCTCTCCGGGCCTCCGCTCCTGCCAGCGGCCGGCGGGGCCTGTCCCCTGCCCAGGGCTGGCGCGGCCCTCGCAGGCGTGTCTGCCAACTCGATGGCGCCCTCTCTCGCACGAAGACAGGGCTGGGGCGCAGCTCACCGTGAAGGCCCTGGCTCGACGCGTGGTGTTGCAGAACGAACCCCAAACCAAAACAGCAGAGAACCTCCTCAAGAGGCCAAGCCGAGGTCCCCACGTCCCTTCGGGGAGCTCCTCCAACCCCGCCTGGGGACAGTCTTAGAGGCCTGTCGGGTGTTCAGTGTCGCCAACCTCTCAGCGCCACGCCGAGGCTGGCACTGTCATGCTGCTGTTCACAGCGCCCTCGTGTGGCCGTTCCTCCGTGCAGGCGCCTCCGAATCCGGGACCCCGTTCCCCGCTGGGTGCGGCTCTGACGGACCGGTCACTTTTCTAAGGGTCCCATCCCCCCAGCAGTCATATTCCACGGTGCACGGGGAGTTGGGCTTCAACTGTGCGTCTGGAAGGGACCGATAGCAGCCCGTGACGCGGACGCCCTGATGGTCCCTGCCCGGTGGAGACGGCCAGCAGACGCCTGGAGGGAGAGCCGAGGCTCTAGCGCGGCGCCTGGGCCCTCAGGGGACGGTCTCGGGCGGCACTGCATGGAGCTCCTCGGGCAGCTCACCGCCACCGAAGGCCATTCCTAGCTTGTAACTGACCCTTAATCCTGGAATTCAGACCGCTTTTAGCCGTCTGTAAACTCTGTCTGCTACTGTCGTATAGCATCAGTCAGGATGGGCCCATTATGCCGGTGTAACAAATAATGAAATGTTAGAGGACGAGGACAAATAATTAGTTCTTGTTCAGGCCACATGTCAACTGTGAACTATTCTTCTATATTCATTATCTCCAGAATCTACACAGAGAGCTACTGTCTTTTTTGTAGGCTGTAAAAGAAAACATGAACATAGAAAATCACATACTACAGATCTCTAGCTTGGTGGATTTTACAAAATTCCTCATAACTGCTCCTAATTTTCTCGGCCCATCTCCACCACAGCTTCCACCTTCCCTCCTTCCACTGTGGCAACTTTGTGGCAAACACTTCTCTAATTTTTTTTTTTTTTTTGAGACAGGGTCTCACTTTGTAGTTCAGGCTGGCCCTGAGCTCACTATGGAGCCCAGGCAAGCCTCAAACTCAGCCATCCTCCTGCCTCTGCGTCCCGAGTGCTGGGATGACAGGTGTGAGCCACCACGCCCAGCACTGTGGTGTGTGGTACTGATTGTTGGTGGGTGTGAGTCACCATGCCTGGTATTGTTGTATGTGGTTACCCGGGATTGAACCAGGGGCTTTGTGCTTGCTAGACAGGTGCTGGAACCACTGAGCTAAATCTGTGGCCCAATTCTTTGATTTTTTTGTAATAAGCTTTATTTCAAGATAAGTATAGACTCACATGTAGTTGTGATATGTTAACAGGTTAGAAATAAGCTACATAATTGTGTCAAGTGATGCAGGAACAAACACAGACAGAAGTCAGTGTCCATTTCTGAAAAAAGCTGGAAAGCAGAAAGAGAAGAGATTGCTCATCGTGAGAAATGCGTCCTTAACCATATATGTTCTAAGCAGATGGTTTGGGTGTAGTCGGTAGCTCTAGCACAAGATCAAAATCCAGATATTGACATCAGCGTAGTCAAGATATAAGACATTTCCATCGTATTAACATGAAAGATCTCTCAGGTAGCTGTTGCACAGTAGAAGCGGCTTTGCCTTGTTTTGTTTAAGAGTCTCAGACTGTTTTCCAGAGCGATCAGAGCACTTTACGTTCCCACCATCCCACACGGGAAGAGAAGAAACCCCTCAGTGCGCTGACAGCGTTTGGGATGTCGTAGGAGTCTGGACGCCTGTTTGCAGGTGGTCAGCCTCTGTGTTGTAGGTACTGAAACATGTTTCCAGTCCAGTCCACCTGCAGGGCAGCGCACCTGTCTCTGCTTGGAGACTGGAGGGGGAGCAGCCTCATCTTTCCAGGGCAATAGACTCTGGCAACTTTGCTGACTCAGCACCGACTTCCGCTTTCTAACGGTGGACGTGCTGGGGGCTGTGTCTCCCCCTAGTGGGTGGCCCTGTTAAGGCAGTCGAGAGGCTGGCGCTCAGGCCGCTCAGCTCTTGTGTCCTGACCAGACACTGTGCCTCGGTGGCTTCTGCAGTTCCTGCTTCGAGTCTCTGGAGATGTCCCAGGTGGCCCAGATCAACTAGGGATTTGGTTGCAGGCCCCAGCAGTACTTGTGACTTTCTGAAGGGAGAACAAGGAACTTGCTGGAAGGGCACAGAAACTCGAAACCACGGAGTGGCTCATGGACCAGTCTTTGAACGTGGGCATGGAGGGTTAGGGATTCGGCAGCATGGGAATCGTGTTTCAGTAAAAACAGACCACTGGAGTAGATCTGCACCTGCAGAAACAGGCAGCCACCTTGCTGAGCTACTGTTTGCTGCCTTGACATTATTCCTAATGGTTCCTTTGGCTGCACGGACTCTCTTCAGATTCAGAGTGTTAGTTGGGAGGGCGGGACTTGCCAAGCCTGGGCCACTGCACCTACTGGGGGAGAAGAGGAAATCCTTGTCCTTGGCAAAGCCAAAGGGGAGGCGAGGTGTTGCGCACATGATGGGCCATGCGCAGGAATAGGAAGGGAAATTGGATTCAGCCAGGAGGACAGAAGCCCACCACAGCACTGATTTCTCTTCCAGGTTTTCCTGCTGCGTATGTGTTCTGCAAATTCCTGAGTTTGTACCAATAGATTCTTTTTGTTTATTGGCCACTGCGTTTTAAGCCCACTTCCTAACCAAAGTGTGTAAGGTCTGTTTACTGGCACACCAGAATCCTGAGTTCTAGACTCCGAATTTAGTCCTGTTCCATCGGGCTGATTATAATGTGTAGAGGAGTGCATGACCTGTGTGGACTTGGCAGAAAGTGGCTTGTGAAGAGCGGGGCTCAAGGCCACCTTCTACACTCTCGGTGCAGGAGCTGCCTGAGTGGCAGCATCAGCCTCGAGCCACAGCCCTCACTTGGCTTTGGGGCTGCGAAGTGAGCCAGCGTGGGTGATGCGTTCAGATCAGGCACGGTCAGGCCTGGCTGCTTTTCTTTAGGCAGCCTGTTATCATGGGAGTGGGGATCACTCCACAGGAAAATGAGTGCGAAGGCACGTTGCTCACCACTGTGATTCGGTTGAGGGGACTCGGCCAGCGCTGGGGTCCCACACCCCCCGAGACTGTGTGGGGCGTGTTCTGTGCCAAGGCACGCACGCTCCCATGGGAGAAGACATACTGGGTTTTCAGGAGCCCATGATAGCCAAGTGATGGAGTCATCAACTTGCATTCTGAATTTTGAGATTCTTAAAAATGACCTTTTAGATGGTGGTGATGGTCATCAAATTGTGAATTCACTAGAGATCATCGAAACGGACAGTTTAAATACATCCATTGTGCAGTAGGTGAACGATACCCAGTCAAAGCTATTGACAGCTGATCTTCTAATACCTACCCATTCTCAAGCTGGGGACTGCTTGAACACTGGGTTCATCATGGGCCTCTGTGAAGCTCAATATTAATGAGCTTGTTTGTGTATAACTGCCTGTCTTTATGTACAGCTTTGGCTCGCAACACACCCACCGTGGTGATTTTCTGGGGCTTCTAAGTGGTTGCTTGGCCTCTAACCCTGAAATGAGGACTGAGTCCAATTCCACGCTGGAATAAAGGCAGTGCTTATTTCATTTATGGCTCTCTGAGTGGCGGTGGTGCTGGCAATGGGACCACATAGGAGCACGTGAATTGAGCCAAGTTCTCTCCAGAAGTTCAGCAGGATGAACCCGAAGCAGCATCAGGGGAAGGCTATGACTCTTCTGCTGCTGAGATGGAAACCCACAGAACTCCGTCTGCCCCAGGACATTTGATTTGTCGTCTCCCAGATTCCTGAAGAGCTCAGAACTCACTTTTACCTGGGAGAACAAACAATTCCTCATCTGGTCAAGGTCTGGCTCCTGTGTGTACGTTGCTGTAAACATATATTCTGTGGCTGTAGACACATTCTTCAAGGTTACAGCTAAGTTAACATTTGAAAAAAGGAAATGTCCTGTTCTTTCCCTGTTGCGGCAAGCCAGTCATAATTAAGCATTGCTAGATGTCACTAAATGCTTCGCATAGGGTATTCTATAAAGTTCAACCCCCCCGTGAGGCAGGATATACCAAGTTTTTCATAAGGAAAAACCAAGGTTTAGAAAGGAATTTTAGTCACTTTCTTATTTCTGGGACAAAATACCAGAAGCCCACAGCCTGAAAGAAAGCTATATTTTGGCTCATATATTCTTGAAAATTCAGTCCAGAGCCAAGTGCTCTGGACACGGGACAAGGGTCTGAGGGAGGAAAGAAAGCTGTGTATGTCACGGTGTCCAGGAAGCAGAGAGATGAGCGTAGAGGAAGAGGGAGATTGTGTCCCTCATGATCCCAGTGACCTGCCTCTTCCAAGCAGCACCCTCCTCACAGCACATTTAACTGAATTCTTTTTTTTTGAGACAGGTTCTCACTCTGTAGTTCAGGCTGGCCCTGAGCTTACTATGTAGCCCAGGCAAGCCTCGAACTCAGCAATCCTCCTGCCTCTGCCTCCCAAGTGCTAGGATGACAGGCGTGAGCCACCACGCCTGGCACTGTGGTGTGTGGTACTGATTGCTGGTGGGCGTGAGTCTCCATGCCCAACATTGTATGTGGTTACCGGGATTGAACTCAGGACCTTGCGCTTGCGAGGCAGGCACCGGAACCACTGAGCTAAATCTCCAGCCCGTGGCCGAATTCTTAAGTAGTATAATCCCCTGATGAGTACAGAGTGCCCAGGCCTCAACCACCTGCCATAAGCTCTGAGCTCTTGAACCTTTTGGGTTTAAACCAAAACATTCCGCCCTTGTCCCCCAAGACTTCTTTACGCAGAATCCATTTAGTCCATCTGTAAGAGCCACCAAAGTTTTAGCAGTTCTAGGACTGCTGGAAAATCCAAGTCTATAGTATCTTCTGAGGTTCAAGGCAAAGTCTTAACTGTGAACCCCTATGAAAAGGAATAAGAAAGTTAAACAATACTGGGCCACAGATTTAGCTCAGTGGTTCTGGTGCCTGCCTAGCAAGCGCAAGGTCTTGAGTTCGATTCCTGGAAACTACATAAACCAGCAATCAGTACCACATACCACAGTGCCAGGCATGTTTCCACATGCCTGTCATCCCAGCACTCGGGAGGCAGAGACAGGAGGATTGCTGAGTTCGAGGCTTGTCTGGGCTACATAGTGAGCTCAGGGCCAGCCTGAACTATAAAGCAAGACCCTGTAAAAACAAAAACAAAAACAAAACAAAACAACAATAAGAAAGTACTACTACCGTACAATGGCCCAGGGTGAACATTCCCATCCCAAAAAGAATAAGTAAGGGGGTAATAAAGAATGATATCAACACCTGGCTTTGAGTCCAACTGCCAGAGGAATCCTTGTTCCCAACAGAAACGTCCTGAGCTCAGCCTCTCCTGCCTGCGTTCTTTGGCGGGCTGAGCTGAGGTCCTTTTAGAATCTCGCATTGAGCCCAGCCTGCAGCGTTCTGAGCTTTCTCTGGGCAGCGCCTAGAGGTGTCGCGGCCCCAGGGTACTGTGTGTGTCCCGGACACCTGCAATCAGGCGACTTTCGTGTGTGATGTGAAGGGTGAAGAATACGCCCCCAAACACACCATTTTGCCATAAGGACTATTTTGAAGGCAACGGAGTAAAATTAGACGTGGGAAAACTCTCAGCTCTCTCCCTCTCCACCGAAAGAGCAGGATGACCAGTAATCGCCAGAGACACCTTGAGACGCTGACTAGGTCAGAGAAGGTACCAGCTGAGTCTGTGTGGCAGCTTCCCATACACTTACCTCCCGGTTTGCTTTGCCTGGAAGGTCAGTGCTCTTCCCTTTGTCTTGACACTTACTGTCCGTTGTTAAGATCCTACATAAGCCCCGAGCACTAACCACCCCATCAACGGACTCATTCCCGAATTTCTCCCACCTGTGTGGGCAAACGTGGGTCAAACTTCTCTTTGTCTTTCTCTTGTTCATCTGTCTTGTGTCACAGCATCTGCAGGGTCCCGTGCTAGGATGTAAAGAGAGCAGAGGCAGCATCTTTCCCCTTCCCCAGGACGCTAGACTAGGTAACAGCCGGGCTGTGTCACTTCCCCTCGCACAGCACGGCTCTGCCTTGTGGGAGAAGCGGACGCTCAGAAACAGCCACTGACGAAAGAAGGGGAACGGGTGCCCTTTGACATCACACGCCAGAGCCCCGCTGCAGAGCGTGCTGGGCCCAATGGCCCGAGAGAGGCGGGCCACGCCTTCCTCCTGCGCTTCCTGCTGGCTGAGGGCGAGACTCAGGCCCACGTGCCAGGCACAGTGCTGTGGGCACAGGGAGCCCAGCCCAGCCCCGCGCCCCTGGGTGGCAGTAGTGAGCTCGGGGCTGGCGTCCCAGTCCAGCTCTGCATCCGGGCCGGGGAAGCCCAGTGCTCCTCTCCGTGGAGGCGGGTGTTGGTCAGCTTGCACCGAGGCAAGCTCCCGCCCCAAAGCCCGACGTGCTTCCGCCACCTCTTGCTCGCCCCCAGCTCTGGCATTCGCGAGCAGCTCCGTCGGCTGGTGGTGTGCGTTGGGCTGATGCTCTGACACCAGCCGCTGCAGCTCTCAGCGGTCAGCACAAGGGCCTCCAGCTCAGTAAGCCAGCGACCTGGCGCTGCACTGGGTCCCGTGTGGGCAGCGGACAGCCGCGCCCCGGGCAGCCCTGAGTCAGGGGCGGGGAGGTTCGGCACCTCCGGATTCGTGGTCGTGAGCAGCAGCAGCAGCTGCGGGGACTCCGGCCAGAGCCAGGGCACCGGCGGCCGCGGCATGGGCCACAGGACGGAGCTCTGGGCCACAGCGGGCTCAGGAATGATAGCACCGGGCAGTGACGAAGCCGTCTGACGGTCCTTCTGGAGCCCGTATGCCGCGGGGGCAAGTTTCTCTACCACTTTTGTCAACTCGAGCCGTGCCACGTGGCCTCTGCATGAGAACTCGGCCGGGCTTTAGCCTCAATCCCGCTCCTTTGGCTGCGGTTGACAAAACTCTCAATCGGCAACCGCCGAGGGAGTGGCAAAGGGGCTTCCGAGGTCGGGGCTGTGCTGCTGGGGAAGGCGTGAGCGTCCTCGGGCGCCGTGGGGCGCGAAGGGAGACGCCCGCCCAGCGCAGGAGCTCGGAGAAGGCGCCCTGGAGGCAGAAGTGGCCACGCTGAAAACAGTGATGGGCGGTCAAGGGCTCCCAGGGCCGAGGAGTAAATGGAGCTTTACAGGCCCAGCGGGCTGTGGCGCCGAGACCCCGGGGTGGGCTCGTCTCTGTTCTCTGCGGGGCGACGGCCCCTCCCCGCGGGTCCCTAGCAGTGACGGTCGCGTCTCCCAAGGACTTGCTCTGGAGGTCAGAGTCCATGTTCTCTTCATCTCCCTGGAGCCCTTGAGCTGTCCGGGGTCCACTGAGCATTGTGGAAAACGTCCAGCGGTGGCGCCTCCCTCTCGGGGGGTCTGCGGGGTGACAGGGGGTCCTGAGCCTCCTGCACGGAGGAGAGACGTCACCGCAGCCTTGAGCGTTCCTAGCCTTTCTCTGCTTCGTTGTGTGAGGCCTGCAGTCTCGAGCTGCCCGTGCTGATTTGCACTGGTGTTAGTCACAGATTCAGCTTGACATTTGCAGCAGCCGCGATGCACACGGTGCCGATTGTTTCGGAAAAAGACTGAAGCTGGGATGGCGTGCAGCTCCCCGGTCACAGTCCGCCTGGTGGAAGGGGCTGGAGTCTGCGGGGGCTGTCAGCTGTGGGGCTGGCCGTGACTTGGGGTCAGCAAGGAGCGCTCACCCGTCCCTGGCTGGCCAGCCCCTCCTCGTGCACGGGCAGAGCCCGCCGCCGCCCGGAAGGCCCCGGGAGGAGTGATGGCTCTCTGCTCTTCTGCTCAGTTGCCTCGGCCTTGGGCTCCTAGGGCCGGGGACGGCGGGGCAGCGTCGCTGTGGCCGGGTGTGGACGCTCTCGCACTCCCGCTGCGCGCTGCGCCTCTCTGATCAAGGCGGCGACAAGCTGGCGTTCCCGGCCACCTTGGGAGGCTCTTCCCTCCGTGCAGCTGCTGGTGGGGCCGCGGGAGGAGCCCGGTCTCTGCCGCTGCCTCGGGAGCGCTTAGCAGGAGGAGAGGCTGAGGGCCGGCGGCGGCCCTTGTGCGGTGCCGACTCAGGTCCGAGAGCCCTGCGAGTGTGTCGCCTGGCTGGGCCGCCTTCGCAGGGCGTGCGGGCTGGGCAGGCCCACCGCGCGGGTTCACTCGGGCTGATCCTGCCCCAGCTCCGCACCGGGTCTGTCCAGCGGGCACTGAGCGAGACGGGCCGCCAGTCTTGTCCAGACACCGCCGGCCGGCAGCGTGGATGGCACACCTGTGTTCTTGCGGTTCCCAGTCAGTAGGGCTGGTTTGTCCCGTGCTGGCGAGTCAGCTCCCCTTGACTTGCCAACACCTGTCCTTGTGCTAGTCTCTTCCTTTTCTGATGGGGGTATCGGCCTTATTAGATTTGCACCCCATTCTATGACCTCATTAATTGTTCCCTCCAAATAAATCACTTTGGGGTTAGGGCTTTAAGCTAGAATTTTGAGGGAACGCACAATTCTTTTATAACAGTGGGCAAGAAGAGGGAGCTTTGGGTCGAGGATTTAGCTCAGTGGTTCCAGCACCTGCTTCACAAGTGCAAAGTCCTGAGTTCAATCCCTGGTACAAAACAAAAGGGAGCTTTAAAATCCCTCAGCAGCAAATACCAATGACTGGGTGGGGGAGGGGACATTTCCCAACTCTACCCTGTTCCACGTAGGGAACGGGAAAGTGGATGTTACTAAACCCTCTGCAGTTAAGTTCTAGTCTCCCGGGAGCTGACGGCACAAGGCACATTGATTAATTATACCAAAAAGATAGAAAAACAAGACTGAGAGAAGCAGCTGAGTTTGGGGCTGATTCAGGGCGTCTCTGGGCAGCAGAGAGCAGAAACCCTGAGCGTGGTGCACCCCGATCAGTGCCCGGGGAGCAGCGGGGTGCAGGCGTCCAGGACGGGGCCGGTACATCGGAGCCACAAGCCTACGAGGCGCTGAGGGCAGAGGGCTCTTCTCTCAGGGGTGACGCTGGGACAGGCCACTCTCAGGGGAGCGGTTTCCGTATCCCGGGACAATGAGCGCGTCCCCCAAGAGGTGTTCAGGGGCGCGGTCCTGCCCTGAGGACCTGGGCTTCATCATGATTCTACCTGTGACATGATCTTTTCCCAAATTATGTAAGATTGTTCCTGACAGTCCTGCGCCTCCTTTCTGCCCACAGAGGCCATGGCACAATGAGCCCCTGCCCCTGACGTCCACAACTCCTTTCTGGGACGAGCTGTAGTTAACACAGTCTGTACCCATCCAACTGTCTTTGCTGACAGAGGTGCCCGCCTGGGGTGGCACTGTCACCTGCATGGCACTCTTGTCTTGGGAGGGTTTCCTAACCATTACAAACATTGTAAAGTGCTAGTCTGTAACTGATGGTGGAAATACAAGTCCTGCCTGCTGTAAGACGCAAAGTGTGCTTGTGGACCCCGCAGAGCGTTGCTAGCTCTGGGCTCGGCCTGTGGCTCCCGGCGGGTGAGTCCTCTTCTCCGGCGAAGGACGGCCTTCCGGGCTTCACGGGGACCTCGGAGACAGGACCTCGATGTCTGTGCTGGGGGCTAGCTCGCCACGGGCTGCAGTCTCTAAGGAGGCGTGATGGCAGTTCCTCTTGGGCTGCTTAGAACACGGTGTCTTTCCTGTCAAGAGATGCGCAAGGGGATGTAGCCTTTTCCTGTGGGAACCGTTCGAGGTGCGAGGCGGATGGCAGAAGAGGCCTGAGTATCAGATGCCACTGCTGAGTCCTGGTCAGCCGTTGCCAGGTCTGGGCTGGCTGGTCACAGGGGCCACGTGAACAAAGACGCGGAGCGGACGGCCTCACCACGGTCTGCAGTGGGGTGTTTCAGGGCTGGTTCCTCCCGGCACCGGCATGGAGTTTCTGCTCCGTGTCTCTCCCCAGCAGCGGGCGGCTTCCTGGGACTTGTCAACACCCCTTGGTCTCGACAAGGAGTTCCCGAGCAAATCCAGCTCCTGTCTTCCTGAGGACAGAGCTCGCTGGTGTAAGGCCCGCCCTGAGGGCCTCGTGTTGACCTCGGCCAGCCCCAGGGAGCACTGTCTCCCTGGCTGCTTTCTGAGCTTAGTGCTGGCAGTAGGACTCGGCTCAGCCCATCACACTGCCGGGTTGGGTTTTGTGGCAGTCAGCCCCTGGCTGCCTCTTCTTCCTGGACGGCGGGAGTGGCTCTCTGCAGGCCACCCGCCCACACGCTGGCGCCCGGTTCCCCTTGTTATTGTCAGGTGCCGCAGGGAGCGTGCAGCTCTGTTCTGTGCTGCCGGGACGTTGTGTGCGGGTCCACGAGCCGGGGCGTGACACGCGGGCACTGCGGCTGGGAGTGCGCGGGAAAGAGCCCTGAGACGGGAGAGGCCTCGCTCGGGACGTGTGAAGAAGCGAGACGGTCGTGTGTCATTCTCGGCCCCACCTGCACCCCGCGGCTCGGGCCCTCCTGTTCTCAAAGCACACCCCAGTCTCTGCTTCCACAGCAACCGCTTCTCTTCTTCAAGCACTCTGACGCCTTCAGGCTCTCGTGTGACCCGTGCCGACCTTTCTTCTCTAGACCCGTAGTCAGATCAGCTCAGTTCCTTTTGCTGTGACAGGCAGCACATTCTCGGGACAGGACAGGAGGTCTTCGGGGGCGCAGGAGGCACTCAGCCTCCTGCAGGCGGAGGGACCTCGAGGGTACGGGTCTGTCTTGTAGTGCAGTGGAGCTTAGAAATAGATGCTTCTCTGCCGTTTGTGCTCCTGACGGAAGTGCTTTTCTGTACTTTGATGTGGGCCAGGATGGGAGATGGGAGATGCTTCTCAAAATGGGGCCCCGGACCGTGGCACCCCCAGATCCTGTTGGCCACCCAAATGCTCATGCCCTTCCCTAGGCACCCTGAAGCAGAAATCCAATGGGCTGTATGTTTCACAAAAGCCCTACATTGCGACCCTGCTTTTATTTAAAATTGTCATAGTGCATCCTCATGAAATTGTTTGAATTGACATATTATTTATCTTTTAAAAAAATTTTTTTTTTGGCGATACCGGGGATTGAACTCGGGCCCTTGTATTTCCAGGGTAGGTGCGGTACCACTTGAGCTAAATCCCCAGCCCATGTTGCTTGTCTTCACGCTCAGCTGGCTGGTGCCTCTCTGCTTTTGCTCCTCTGGCAAATCTCTTGCTTCCCTTGCCCTAGAAAACAAAGGTGACCGAATCGCAGCTCAGAAGCCGAGTCCCCTTTGGAGGTCTGTGTCGTGCGTGGAAGAGACACTCTTCTCACTCGGAGCCCTCGCGGCTGCCTTCCACACGGACCGGAGGTCAGACCCGGGAGCTGGCGGCGGGGGAGTTGCCTGGGGAGGGAGGAGTGAGCGCGTCGGGTGCGAAGGCCGGACGGGTAAGGGGGCTTCCCGGACCGGACTGCTGGCCCCTGGCAAGCGTTTGCCAAACTCCCGCAGCAGCCCTAGCATCTCCTGCCTTTCCCAGCCCGGAGTTGGAGCCCGTTTATGGCGCTGGACAGGCTGGAGGGAGGCACTGGACCAGAGGTTGCGTCCCAGCTCGCCTCGGGAAGGCGTAGCACCTTCTGCCCTGCAGTGGTGTTTGGCAACCAGCAAATAAAGTCAGGAAAACAGCTAAGCCCCGCGCGCCATCGGAGCTGCATGCAGCACAGGTTTCCGCTTCCAAGCTGATAGCCTCGCTGCTGCGCAGGAGCAAGCACAGTGGCCCTGTTTTAATATCACGGTCGACAGCCCCGCTGAAGTCCCGGAGGAGCCGCGTTTAGGCCGAGGTTCTGCTGTGTACCGGGAGCTCCCAGGCCCACTAGTCCTGCAGCTCCCTTCCCATCTGCCCAGCGCGTCCACATAACGGCTCAGCGTCGCCCCCTTTGGACCTGCAGTGCGCTAGTTTGGCAGTAAGTGACGTCATCATCCCCGTGACCCGGCACCCAGAACACCAGGCCCCTCTTCAGAGAAAGCCAGCCCTGGGCGAGGACGGAAGCGACCCGCGGACTCCCAGCCCTCCTCGGGACCTCGGGGAGCCGGGCGCAGCGCTGCAGT
>PVIC010010571.1:0-43112 GCA_004025085.1 Thryonomys swinderianus
TTCAGGCTGGCCCTGAGCTCACTATGGTGCCCAGGCAAGCCGCCGCGAACTCAGCAATCCTCCCGTCTCTGCCTCCCGAGTGCTGGGATTACAGGCATGAGCCACCATGCCCAGCATTATATGTGGTAACCGGGGATCGAACTCAGGTCCTTATGCTTGCGAGGCAGGCGCCGGAACCACTGAGCTAACCCTCCGGCCCGCTAGGCATTATTTTTAATCCTCATGATAATGCTTCAAGATGAAATATAATTGGTTGGTCTCATTTCCCAGATGAGGAAACTTGCTCAGGAAGACTGGCTAACTTGCCTAGTGTTAGTTATACAATCCTATACAACAGCCAATTTGTGATTTAAACTCAGGTAAGTCTCTTTTTAAAGTATTAATTTTTCACTGAATCTTGAGTTTTCTTTTCTTTTCTTTTTTTTTTTTTTGAGATAGGTTCTTCCTGTGTTTCTCAGGCTGGTCTCAAATTCCTGGACTCAAGTGGTCCTTCTGCCTCAGCCTCCCAAACAGCTAGAAATACAGGTGCACCTCACTGTGTATGGCTCATTTTCTTTAATTTTTAAATAAGTAGGTGTGCTAGAGTATGAAGAACATAAGCTGTTACCTATTATAAAATATTTAACAAGCTTACTATTTAATCATCATATAGGATTCTCACAAAAATCCTATGAGGTAGGTACCAACATTGACCCCTATTTTATACTGGAAGAAACCGAGGTACAGAGCAGCCAAGAAGGTGCTCTGCTCCAGGCCACACGTGAGTGGGAGCCCTAGAATCCGACCTACAGCCTGCACTGTTACACTTGTGCTCTGGAGCAGCTTTATCAGAAAGAAATACCATGTAAGCCACACATGCCACGTGAAATGGTCTAGCAGCAAAGTCAAAAAGTGACAGAGGTGTAACATATTTTAATATATTTTACCATATCCAATATAGCAAATGTATCATTTCAACATAAAATTACTACAAAACAATTGAGGTATCTTTCTTTTGGATGTAGTCTTTTTTTTTTTTTTTTGAGACAGGGTCTTGCTTTGCAATTCAGGCTGGCCCTGAGCTCACCATGTACTCCAGGCAAGCCTCAAACTCAGCAATCCTCCTGCCTCTGCCTCCCAAGTGCTGGGATTACCGGTGTGAGCCACCACACCCAGCATTGTGGTATGTGGTACCGATTGCTGGTGGGTGTGAGTCACCATGCCCCGTATTATTATATGTGGCTACTGGGGATCGAACCAGGAACCTTGCTTTTGCTAGGCAGGTGCAGGAACCACTGAACTAAATCTCTGGCCTCGTGAAAAGCCCGTGTGTACTATATGCTCTCAGCACATCTCAATTTGGACCAAGCACACTTCAAGTGCTAGCTGCCCACAAGTGACCGAGAGGTACTGTACTCGGCAGAGAAGTTCTGGATCCAGATCTCAAGTTCAAAGAGGAGGTTTGATTTTTCACTGACCTGCAGATGTGTCCTCAAAAAGGTTTTCCTCTTGGTGTACTCAAAGTTGTTTCTCATCAAAAGGTATAAAAGCGCAGATGCTTCATTCCTGGTTGAGCTAATCTTTGAGGTGCAGCACTTCAAAACTTCATAGCAAAATGCAGCACACATATTTACTCTTCCTTTGAAAAAGGCTGAGGGAAACTACAGAACACAGAATGCAGAAATAAGGATATGGAAACCCCAAATAAAATCCAGTATCAAATGCCAACTACATTCATATCTAAAACTATGCAAGGATACAAATAAGCACAAGGCTAGGTCTCCACTCTCAAGAGAGACTGGACTAGTTCACACAAAAATAAGAATATGTCAACGATAGAGGTACTCAGTTTAAGTGTTACACTGAGAGAGTGCAAAATAATTGGAAACATGTAAGGAGATTTTCGATGATATATAATGAATATACTGAATGACTGACTGAAACAATGAATAAAGGTTTCAAATGGAACCTTGAATATGGGAAGGAAAATCCACATGGCTTCCTTTTTGCCTTATATTTAAAGAGTTCCATACTTATATATTAAAGAGTTCCAAGAGTGTTTGCTTCTAAATGCTAAGAAAATTATATCTGGAATGTATTCAGCAAGTGAACTTGATCTTTTAACGAAATGAGATGCAGGTGAAGGAATGAGATACTTACACATATGCATCCTCTAAGATACTTTATGGAATAGAACAAGAGTACAAAAGTGACTATATAATTATCAAAACAGCCATGGAGCCTATAATTTGAGAATGTATTTAGTCTGTTTTATGGAAGACAAACTGTATACATATACATGTAACAGGCTTGTTATAATCCCCCAATCTTACGGTACAGGGAAGCAAGAAGTAAACCGCTTTAGAGCACACGATGGGTCTTCTTTGGGGAGTGTGAAGCTAGGTGGTCACTGATTCAAAATGAGTAACTGGAACCTTGAATTTAAGTCCATGTTATAGGAATCTACTTTCTTTATCTCTTCTTAATACTGAGAAGAACTTCACTGCAAATGAAATGCTATGCAGATAACAGATGCTTGATAAATGTTTCTGATTGGCCTCTGATTGGGCACTGGGAAATCTGTCAATAATTTCACAAGATCAAACTAACTCTCACTAGTTAAAAAAATAAAGATTCAAGTAGGACGAAGATATAAGACATTTAATCTCTACGGTAAGTCTTCCACTCACATGACTACCTGCTCTAAATAGGGAATGAGCACCACTATCAGTGACCTGCTAATCGCCAACTGATTTGATCCCTTTCTCTTTTAATGTTAACTTACTATTCTGTTTCATGACAATGTTGTAACTTGATCTTCCTTTGGCACTGTGATAGGCCCCTTTCTGGTCCTTCTTCCTACCTGCTACTGCTCTATCTTGTTTCTTTTAGATTCGTCTTGGAACTCTGTGATTTTTTTCGAGTTCTGCTCTTGATCTCTTTTTATTTTTCTCTTTGTTCTTCCCTTCTGTACTCTCCAGAGGAAACTAAATCATTCTGGACGAGGTCAAGTACTATCTATATGCTCTTACTTCTCCTTATTCACTATGTTCCACGCACCCATATTGGTTTTTTAGTTTTCAGAATATTCCAAAGTTTTTCCAGACTTAGAGCCTTCGCATATGCATGTCCTTCCCCTTAGAATATTCTCCCTTGAACATTTCATGTCACTGGGCCCTTTTCATATTTCAAAATCTCTTTTATTTTTTGGTACTGGGGATCAAACTCAGGACCTTACACTTGCGAGGCAGGTGCACCAACACTGAGCTACACCCCTGGCTTCAAATCTCTTTTAAAAGGTAATAAAATGATCTAAAGTTTATTATTATAAGATGCCCCCCAATTTATGACGGCTCAATTTAAGGGCTGATTTTACAGTAAAAGGAAATTTCTACATATTCAGTAGGCATTATACTTCAAATTTAAAATTTTGATCTTTTCCTAGACTAGCAATATGAAGTATGAGAGTCTCTCATATTATGGTGCGTAGTGGTGGCAAGTCACAGCTTCTAGTTAGACACATGATCACATGGGGACAGAACAGACACCTACAGTATACAGTGTTGTCATGCTCAGTTGTGATGTTCAAGAGGTTAGTTGTGTTATTTTTCACTGCAATCCCATTGTAAGCTGAGAAGCATCTATACTGTTTCGTACCTTGCTTATTTTCTTCCTGGAACTTATTACAATTACTATTTATTAACTGGTTTATCTCTTTCCATGAGACTGAAAGTTTCCTGAGAGCAGGGAATAAGCTTCTTTTTTGATCTCCACCACTGCATTTTCAGTACCTAACGGAGCACTTGACAGAAAGTGCTCAGTAAATACAATATGGATGAAAGCAGAATGACTTCGAGTCTAACTCCACAAATCGGATCTTTTTCCAGAACAAAAATCTATATTTTATATCTAAATGTCCTGAGGCATTTTAAATTCAACATGCCACAAAAACAGAGCTCATTAACTTTTACCCAAAATATTGTTTCTCCCTTAACTTTCACATTAGCCACAGCACCCACCATACTGTGAGTGAACCGATGGCCAAATCCTGTCAATTTTCTCTTTACTATGCTTTCCACTTGCCCTTGACTCTGAAGATCCACTGCCTCTGCCTTATCTCTTCTTTAGCCTACCACAACAAATCTTGCTCTCTCTGGTACTGCCACCAATTCCTCTGCCACGTGACTTTCCACAGGAGCTGTTTTGGTTTTTTTTTGGGGGGGAGGTTGCTGCCCACACCACCTTTCTCTTGATACAAATCTTACTGCACTATTCCCCCATTTAAAGTGTTTCCGTGGCTAACCGATGCCTAAAGGATGTTGTCCCCTTAAAACGAATACACAATGATCTAATCCCCATTTACATCGTTGGTGTTATTTCTTGCTGAATCTATATTAAATGTTACTGAGAAACCTTTGCTAAATTACAGAATTTCTCTTTTTTCTCCTGCCCACCTCTTAGTTTTCTGTATAAACTTTTATTTTTGAACTGGGGATTGAACCCAGGGCCTTTGCACTGAAGCACCCCCTAGTGCTTTTATTTCTTTATTTTTAAAATTTTGAGACAGTGTCTCTCTAAGTTGCTCAGACTAGACTTGAACTTGTAGTCCTCTGCCTCAGTCTAACCAAGTGTTGGGAATGTAGGCTTCTTCCGTCCTACCCTGCTTTGTCTGGTAGTAGTTGTTAATGAGTACATGCACATACTTGTGTCTTGTGTGTTTCTCATCTCTGTCTTTACTGGACAGTGATATCTCAGGGACTATGTCCAAAACATATGTACCTAGTAACTGTCGAATTATTTCTGAATTCAGAAAACTTATAACATGCTTGTGCTGCACTCAGTTTTCCGCTGATTTCTTTACTGACACATTATATTAAAGGAAGATCATTTTTAAAAACCAAACTTCAAATTCACTTAACTTTAAAATTCAGATATAAGTACCATTGAAAGGAAAGATTCATTCATTTGAACATTTGTAGACCTAAAACCCTGGGTTATGAAAACTATGTTGTGCTTTTAAAGTGCTTATATGTGAGTGCAATAAGGCTTGTAGATTTCCAGCAGATATGACTTTTTAAGAGAAGCAAAATAACAAAAAGTGGCAAAATTGGTAATTTGATATTAACACTTAAAGAGTGCAAAGGGAGAGTGCCGGGCGTGGTGGCTCATGTCTGTAATCCCAGCACTCGGGAGGTAGAGGCAGGAGGATTGCTGAGTTCGAGGCTTGCCTGGGCTCCACAGTGAGCTCAGAGCCAGCCTGAACTACAAAGCGAGACTCTGTCTCAAAAAAAAAATTAAAAAAAAATTAAAAAGTGCAAAGGGAGGGGAGAGAGGAGAAAGGAAGAAAGAAAAAGAAACGAAAGACTAGAGAGGGAAGGGGAGAGGGAAGAAGGTAAGAAGGGAAAGTAAAGGTTATGACAACCTTGCAAAGGAGGCTTCTGTAAAAGGGAAGTGATAGCGGCATGAAGTGGAAAATGGTTCTGATTGGAGGGGATCCTTGGTCCGGCCTTCTGTGAGTATTTTGTTGTTACACATTTATATTTATAAAGGCAGATCTTAATTAGCTGACGTTTGTATTATGTCCTCACATTGATCCTCTTTCTCTTTCTTTTTGTCATAAAAAAGATATGGTAGAGGGGTGAGTAATGAGAGGCAAAGAAAAAATGTGATGTAATAAAAAAGGGAAAGCTTATGTATTTAGGGGGTGGGGGGCTGTAGGGTGTGTAGGGGAATTGGAAAAAACAAAAATTAAATCGTGTCATGTGCTGGTATAAATTCCCAGTGTTGAGTGTGATCATGATGTGTATATACCATTTACCAACAAAGATAAAAATAAAGGTTTAAAGAAGAGCCACTAGAAATTTCAGGGTTTCTGTCCTTACCTTACTGATGAAAGCTCTCAGTGAGGCAAACACATGTTTCAGTGATACTTCCGATTGTCCATTTTTAAGAAAAGCAAGATGAATATCAAATACTTTTTTCATCAATGGGTTGTGGCCATCATTATTTAAAAGTTGGCTCTATAACACATAAAAAAATAGTTTGCAGAAGCACTTACTCTACCCCACCAAGAATGAGAGTACTGACTTCATCAATAACTGTGTATGAAATTACTGTGTGGAAGTTTCAGAAAAATAAAAGGCTCTCATTTTAATCTTGAAACATTTCTGTCATCTTTCAACTTGGAAATCTCAAAATACTATGTAAATCCATACCTAGAATATTTTTTCTAGTATTTTAAAGAGGTGAAAAATAATTTTCCCAATGCAACACAGCAACATTTGGATTCTGACCCTTATCATATTGCTTCTCATGTAAGAAATCAGTAAATTAAAAATAAACACAGCAACCAACTTTGTATTATTTAGAGTAAGAACAAATAATGTAAGAACTAGGAAAAATACTAGTTCTATCTGAAAAGAGTATATCTAGTTTACTTTTTGAAGCATGTTTAATACAAGGTATGTTTAGACACTAGTGACAAATTAAACACTGTGAGTAGAGATGCTAACAGGTAACACAACTGAACAGATTATACAAATTGTTTAAATGCCTCATGCAAAGAAATAAAAATAAAATAAGTAAGAAATTGTACACATATATCTGTCAGTTTGTGAACTTTGTTTTAAGAACAGCATTGTTTAACTGCTTCAGCTCTGCCCTCCTATCTTTCAAGAAACTAAGCAGCAGGTTACACCTTAGTGGACAGAAACGACTCTCTCACCCAAAGAAACCAAAGCAAGAGGCACTGTTGTGATGGACCCATTGGTGACGTTAACAGTCAGAATCCCTGAATGGTGTTGATTTTGTTGGCACACCCCTTAGTATATTCCCAGCAGAGGTAGTGCGTAGCATAATGGTTTCTTATGACACTTGGCCTAGATCTGAATTCTAATTCTGCCACTGTCCAGCCATGTGGCAATAGTCCCCCTGTGAGCCTCAGTTTCCTTATTTAAAATGGGAATAGCAGCATGTATATTGTAAGACTGCTATGAAGGTTAAAAGTGAGTTCATATACACCTTCTGAAATTTACTAAGACATAATTTATAGACCATAAAATCACCATTTTAAGCATACAATTCAATTAGTATTGGTATTAATAAAATTGGCAACAGAGCTGAGGAGCCATGACAATCCAATTTCATTACCTCGAACACTTTCATTACCTCGTATGATCACAATCACTTTTTCCCATTTACAGTTACTCCTCTTTCCTATTCCTAGCCTTCATAATAAAAAATAAGTTAGCACAGCGGTAGAGCATGTGCTTAGCATGTATGAGGCCCTGAGTTCAACCCTCAATACCTCCCACAAAAATGTAACCATTTTTAAATTACTTAGGAGCGTGCCTGTCATCTCTCATATATGTGTCTATTTAGTAAGTACAAAATATCAAAATAGGATGGCAGAATGCAAGGCTAGTCATGAGATCAAATCCTTTGTTCACTGGCACAGTGAAAAACAGACTTGTGTTGCATTTTAATAAAAATAAACCTAGTACTGCCAGGGGGGCTCACGCCTGTCATTCCAGCACTTGGGAGGCAGAGGCAGAAGGATTGCTGAGTTCGAGGCTTGCCTGGGCTACACAGCGAGCTCAGGGCCAGCCTGAACTACAGAGTGAGACCCTGTCTCAAAACAAACAAACAAATAAATAAACCTAGTACTTCACAAAGGGATGGTGCATCTTAATTCTTAATAATACTTAATGCTTTATTAGCATCTTTTTATTATTTTTAATTGAATTCTTTATTGGTACATTTTATAGACAGCTCACAATCACATTCAACACTGGGGAATTTATACCAGTATACAACATGAGTTAATTCTCATTTTTACTCACATTCCTCCCCACCCCACAACCCCACCCCCTAGATACATGTTCTTTCTTTTTCTTTTCAAATCATATTTATTCTTTCCCCTCATTGCTTTCCCCTACCACATTCCCTTTGAATATTTCCTAAAAATTGGCTTTACTGGTACACTTTAAGTATACATTATGAGCACATTCATCATTGAGAATTTGTTTCTGTACATAATCTATCTTATTTTTTCTATTTCTTGTCCTCCCGTCAAACCCCACCTCCCATATACAAAAGCTTTGTGTTTTTTTTTTTCCTTTTAAGTATCAAACTTCTTCTTTCCCTTGCCCCCACCCAGTTCCTCTTTGCCTTTGACTTTTTAAATAGCACGGGTCAGGTTTCCATCGTAAACTTGGAGGGCTGAAGCAATTAACTGAATTAGAGAAGAGGGAAAGGGCAAAAAAAAATCTATATAACTTTAAAGGAAACAAGCACAAACCCTTTGGTTTCTCCTACTAGTGCTGCCCTGCATTGTACTCATATAACTTTTACTTTTAAAGCATTTTCAGGATCATTTTTTGTATGTTATTTCAACTCTTAAAAATAAATGCATGATATTCATTTCATTTATGAGTAGAATCACATAATAAATCTTATAATCAGTAGTCTTCTCTTAAGTACATCTCAAAAATACTATTTCTGGGGCTGGAGATTTAGCTCAGTGGTTCCAGCACCTGCCTTGCAAGTGCAAGTTCCTGAGCTCCATCCCGGTAACCACATAGAATGCTGGGCGTGGAGACTCATGCCCACCAGCCATCAATACCACATACCACAGTGCTGGGCGTGGTGGCTCACGCCTGTCATCGCAGCACTCAGGAGGCAGAGGCAGGAGGATTGCTGAGTTCAAGGCTTGCCTGGGCTACATAGTGAGCTCAGGGCCAGCCTGAACTACAGAGCAAGACCTTGTCTCAAAAAAAAAAAAAAATACTGTTTCTGAATCATGGTTCTCAGATCAACAGCATCAATATTGTGTAAACTTATTAAGATGCAAATTCTTTGCTCCCAACCCCACATTTTTTGAAGGTGGAGATCCTTGAGATTCCGATGCATACTGAAGTGTGAAAACCATTCTTGTAGAACACCATCACCAGCAGCACAGTCATCCAATACTCTAGGATATGATTATTTAGTTATTTCTCTAGTGTTTTATCATTTAGACAGTTTCTAATATTGCGGACATAGCAGAGTACATATTCTTATAACTAGAACTTCAGATCCTTGATGATCTTTTTTATTTGTATGGGGGACTGAACTCAGGACCTTGTACTTGCTAGGCAGGCACGACACCATGGAACAGCATCCGCAGTCCTCCTTGATGATCTTAACTGGCTATAATCTCTCATAACTGAAATTCTATTTTTTTCACTACAAGACAAGGTTTAGTAATTGATAAAAATGTACAAAATATTCAAATCAGAACGTGTATCACAAACTGAATTCTTCTCAGTGAGTAGAGATGGTAAAAGACCCTCTCAATGATAAAAAGCAAGTAATGAGGGGTAAATAAAAAATGTGATGGTAATAAAAACAAACAACAAAAAAAAGGGAAACATGGCCGGAGATTTAGCTTGGTGGTTCCGGCGCGTGCTTCGCAAGTGGAAGGTCCTGAGTTCGATCCGGGTAGCCACATACAATGCTGGGTGTGGAGACTCTCGCCCACCAACAATCAATACCACATACCACAGTGTCGGGCATGGTGGCTCACGCCTGTAATCCCAGCACCAGGGAGGCAGAGACAGGAGGATTGCTGAGTTTGAAGCTTGCCTGGGCAACATAGTGAGCTCAGGGGCCAGCCTGAACTACAAAGCGAGACCCTGTCTCAAAAAAAAAAAAAAAAAAAAAAGGGAAACAAAGCTTATGTATTAAGGGGGTGGGGAGTTGTGGGGTGGGTAGGGGAATGGGAAAAATGTTAATTAAATTCTGAAATATACTTGTACAAATTTCCAATATTGAGTGTGATCATCATGTGTATATACAATGTACCTATAGAGATTTAAAAAATTTAATAAAGGCTTTAAAGAAAACATTTAACTCGACACTGAGTTTTCTTTTTTTAGACAAGGGTACTGAGGATATTGCAACTATCACAGTAATATTTGGCACATTCTTTAGTTGGCCCTTAAGGCAACAGATTTAATTTACAATTCAATCTGATATTAGTGTAAAGCTTTAAAGCTTCAGCACATGTTCTCGAACTTTCTTTCATGCCTCAGTACTTGAATCGAATCCAGCCAGATGTGGTACACACTCCTGCAGTCCCAGCACTCAGGAGGCTGGAGCAGGTGAACCTGGAGTCAAAGCCAGCCTGGGCTCCACAGTGAGACTTCATCTCAAAAATGAAAACAACAAATTAAAAATTCAATTAAAAAATCATATTCAAAGAATATGAGAATATGTATTTCTTTTTAGTAATAATAATAATTTTTAGTAATAATCTTTAAAACCTCTGTAAATTTCACAGGTGCCAAATGGCAGCATATTACAGTTTTAAAGAATATTTCTACTATTATTATTTGGCCTCTTTTAAAAATAATCTGTGTTCTTTTGACCATTTTATGATACACTGTCTTTATAGATTTTTAAAAGGTATTAACTACTTCATAGGAAAGAAGTATGTGCCAGTTGTTTTTGCCATTTTTAGCATGGTTCTTTAAAAATGTTCTGGATTGCTGTCAGACATTTATGTACAACTTATGAACCAATATTGATACATTACTATGTAACTCAATAGTTTAGATTAAGATTCATTATTTGTATAGTATAGTTCTGTGTGTGTGTGTTTTTTTTTTTTTGTTGTTGTTGGTTTGTCCAGTTTTTTTTAGACAAGGTCTCGCTTTGTAGTTCAGGCTGGCCCTGAACTCAATATGTAGCCCAGGCAAGCCTCTAACTCAGCAATCCTCCTGCCTCTGCCTCTGCCTCCTCTCGAGTGCTGGGTTTACAGGTGTGAGCCACCACGCCCCGGCACTGTGGTATGTGGTAGTGATTGCTGGTGGGCCTGAGTAACCACACCCGGTATTGTTGTATATGGTTACCAGGATGTAACAAACGCAAGGTCCGTGCGTTTGCTCCTCTGTGTTTGTTTTCTGTACAGGGCAAGTGAGCATCTGTGACTTCTCAAGTACATGCAGTGTTCCGCCTACGGCTGCCATCCACGTCTCCTCACTGCTCATGTCAGCTGTGTTTTAATACACTGCCCCTGATAATACATTATACAGAATATTTTATTTATAAAGATACAACTGAGAATTACTCTGCCAGAAAGAACGAGAAGTTTCATTCATTTATGTGCAAATGGACATATCTTGAGGACACACTAATAAGTAAACAGATCACAAATATGTAAATACTGTATCTTCTCTCTGGTATAAGAAACTGTAGATGTAAATGAGTTCTAGAATGCATGATAGATTTTGTGAAATAGGAAGTATTCAAAGGGAATGGACCAGGGGAAAGTAATGAGAGGAAAGAATAAATATTATTTGGAAAGAAAAAGAAAGAACACATATATAGGGGAGTGGGGGTTGAGGGGTGGGTAGGGATATGGGTAAAAATGAGAATTAACTTGTGTCATATACTGGTACTAATTCCCCAATGTTGAGTGTGATCGTGAGCTGTCTATAAAATGTACCAATGAACAGTGCCGGGTGCGGTGGCTCACACCTGTAATCCCAGCACTCGGGAGGCAGAGACAGGTGGATTGCTGAGTTCGAGGCTTGCCTGGGCTTCATAGTGAGCTCAGAGCCAGCCCGAACTACAAAGCGAGACCCAGTCTCAAAAAAAAAAAAAAAATGTACCAATGAAGAATTCAATTACAAAAAAAAAAAAGATGCAACTGAATTCCAACTCTTCCCTCTTTACCTTGAAGCACTGGGTAAAGAATGATATAGTGTCTAGTACTGTTAGAGAAACTTCAGTAGCAGTATTGCCTTCAAGAAGTGCCTGGTGGAAAATGTCTGCTTCGGTTGTTGCAGAACCTATGATTAAAAAAAAAAACAGATTAGACTTGATCCCACATAGTTATATAATAATGTTGAGTAATATAATGTTGACTTATAAGAAAGACTTAGAAAAGGAAGAAGAATGGGGGCCTGCAATATTAACAGATATGGGAATTTCATTACATTTATTCCTTAATTGAATGTGGTCTGGGTTAACCACTTCCCATTGGTTTTATCAGTAGCTCTGATGTACATAATTAAGTACACACTTCTTTGAAGCCACCATTTCAGTTGTGAACTATCGTAATATAACTAGGTAGTAATGCAGGAGACATTAGGCCATGCTATTACTTACATGTTTGAGAAACCCAGAGAAGTTCACCTACAACTATAAAGTGGTTCCCTATATAGGGTATGACATTTTCAGCTACACTGATTGTATGAGAGTTGCTTCTAAAGTAGAAGACACCTGGGTCAGTTGAAGGACGTAGGTTCTTTACACATTTTTAAGAAACTGAAGCCTTTAAAATTTCTGATTTTTAAAGGTCTTTAGTCTACCAACTCAGAGTCTTTTTCCTCAAGACATTAGTTTTCATTATTAGGCCTCACCACAAAGTACATTTTGCTGGTTTCCTTTTTTTTTTTTTTTTTTTTTTTGAGACAGGGTCTCACTTTTGTAGTTCAGGCTGGCTCTGAGCTCACTATGTAGCCCAGGCAAGCCTCAAACTCAACAGTCCTGCCTCTGCCTCCTGAGTGCTGGGATTACAGGCGTGAGCCACCACGTCTGGCTAGCTTCCTTTTTTGTAGCCTCCTGAGGACTATATGGGTACAAAAGCTTTGTTATTCTGAGTCTTTATTAACACTTGCTTTTCAGATGACATGTTCCATTTGTATAACTTTACCCAGCTGGGCAAAATTTCTCACTCTTTCCTATCTGTTTTGTCAGTACCTCAACCTGTCTGAATTGTACCTTTGTCAAAATAGTATTTAGAGTTTATTGATTTCTTCAATCAACTCAGCATATGAAATTCCCTAATAATTAAATGAACAATGGTAACTCTAAACACATACTATGAAACTCTTTTATAAAGATGTCAACATACGCATTAAAGTTTAACAGTACAAATGAAGTCAATATAAAAGTATGAGAAAAGCAATTCCATGAGAAAATTTAATATCTTTAATATTAACAAAAAATTAAATTACTATTACTTAAAATTGTTGAAATATCCACACATATTTATCATTACATGGCTGTATATGAGAAAATGATTATATTTAAATACATAGCACATGTATGCAAATACATTTATGTATGGAAAATTATTTCCAGTCTTATTAGTGATTTAAACTAGGCTTCAAATAGCATTATATGCCTGTTTTATGTGGGTACAAAATACACATTTTCACTTACTGTAATTAAGTGTAAATGAACTTTCTAGGCTACTAAGATGCTGAAGTCTGGCTTGCATTACTCCTGATCTGTTTCGAAGAGCTGGCATAGTTTGTGATTTTCGGTCTATTCCAAAGTGTTTTGACAGCCAGGCATCATGTACCCTAAAAGAAAACTTAAAATCAGGAACTGGAGTGCTCTAATGACGTATCTCACTGTTAAGATTCTTTAAAGTGAAAACAGTTAGGTTTCCATGTAAACAAAGCACTATGCCCAATATTCTACTATTACTTGGATTACATGGGATATTACTGGAAATTGTGGACAGTTTTTTTTTTTTTCAGACAGGGTCTCGCTTTGTAGTTCAGGCTGGCCCTGAGCTTACTATGTAGCCCAAGTAAACCTGGAACTCAGCAATCCTCCTGCCTCTGCCTCCTGAGTACTGGGATTACAGGCGTGAGCCACCACGCCCGGTACTGTGGTATGTGGTATTGATTGTTGGTGGGCGTGAGTCACCATGCCCAGCATTCTATGTGGTTACCGGGATCAAACTCAGGACCTTGCACTTGGGAGGCAGGCGCTGGAACCACTGAGCTAAATCTCCGGCCCTGTGCACAGTTTTAATGAGTCTTTAAAGTAGCTTGCAAGAATATAATTAAATGAAGTTAGAAAGAGCTTGCCAGTTACCTCTTTCTTCTCAAAAACATTGAGAAGAATGTACTTGTAATCCCAGCACCTGAGAAGCTAAAACGGGAGTATCACAAGATTGAGATCTGCTTGGGCAATTTAACGAGAGATTTTTCTCAAAATAATAATTTTAAAAGGCCTGGGGGTGTGGCTCTGAGATAGAGGCCCCTGGGTTTGAGCCAGGGGCTCACATATGAACAAACAAAGAGTATGTATGCCCTCTAATAAACATGGCAGCAAAGTGGCAGAATCCTACAGGCTAAAGATCATGGTAATAACAACCATAACAACTTCAAGTTATGAGGAAATAGGATAGAAACTAGAAGTATTGGGCCAGAGGATTAGCTCAGTGGTTCCAGCGCCTGCCTCACAAACGCAAAGTCCTGAGTTTGATCTGGAAACCACATACAATGCTGGGCGTGGAGACTCACGCCCACCAACAATCAATACCACATACCACAATGCCGGGCGTGGTGGCTCACGCCTGTAATCCCAGCACTCGGGAGGCAGAGACAGGAGGATTGCTGAGTTCCAGGTTTGCCTGGGCTACATAGTGAGCTCAGAGCCAGCCTAAACTACAAAGCGAGACCTTGTCTCAAAAAAAAAAAAAAAAAGTGAAGAAACTAGAAGTATTATTGCTTAAATTATCTATCATTAGGATGTTCCAGACACACAGCAACAAACCCCATGCAAATTCTTTAATTTTTAGAAGTTCTATGGAATTTAATATCAGACCTATATTCACTTTCCTTTAGTGAGTAAATCTACCCTCAGAACAATTTATTATTGAAATAAACAAATAACATTCTTTGCTTTAGGGCCCTTCAAGCATTTGCTTATGCACTGATTTTGCTAGGCCTTAACAGGCAAAAAAGAATAAACAATATAAAATGTATGTCCTAATTGCTGTTGGAAGTTTCTACTTAACTAGTAATGAAGGTGATATTCACAGATTGTAGGCAAAACTGATACTCTCATACATATGTGCTCACCTTACCATTTTCTGCCTTCCTCTGAATCTAATCCCTTCTCAAATCTTTCAGAAAGGATAAGAATGTGTTCTAAACTGGGCGTGGTGGCTCACACCTGTGATCCCAGGACTCGGGAGGCAGAGGCAGGAGGATTGCTGAGTTAGAGGCTTACCTGGGCTACACAGTGAGCTCAGGGCCAGCCTGAGCTACAAACTGAAACCCTGTCTCAAAAAAAAAAAAAAAAAAGAACCTGCCGGGCGTGGTGGCTCATGCCTGTAATCCCAGCACTTGGGAGGCAGGGACAGGAGGATTGCTGAGTTCGAGGCTTGCCTGGGCTACATAGTGAACTCAGGGCCAGCCTGAACTACAAGGCGAGACCCTGTCTCAAAAAACAAACAAACAAACAAACAAACAAAAAAAGAACCTATTTTAAGCTTAGGGAGATCTCATGATGCAGAACCTCCATATCACTCTAGTCATTACCCTTTTAAAACTTTAAAACATCTGTCCACATCAGTATAAATTCTGTTCTGACATAATTATAAAACTTTTGAGATATGCTAATTAAATCATGGGTGTCTAAATGTTAACCTAAACTTTAGGGGCTTTTTTTTTTTTTAGTTTTTAGCATTTTTAACTTATTTAATTTATTGGTATATTATATGTACACATCACAATTACGCTCAATCTTGAGAATTTGTATCAGTATATGACATGATTTAATTCTCATTTTTGCCCTTCCCCTATCCACCCTACAATCCCCACCCCTATATACATAAGCTTTGTTTCCTTTTTTATTTACCATCAATTTTTTTTCTTTCCCCTCATTATTTAGGATTTTTGAGATAGGGTCTTGCTTTGTAGTTCAGGCTGGCCCTGAACTCACTATGTAGCCCAGGCAAGCCTCGAACTCAGCAATCCTCCTGCCTCTGCCTCCCTAGTGCTGGGAGTACAGGCGTGAGCCACCATGCCTGGCCAATGTTAACCTAAAATTAATAAAACACATTCACAAAGTATGAATGAGATTCCCCTCTATTGAAAGAGAAGGAAAAATGGATATTACAGTGCTGTAGTAATTACCTTGCTATATTTCGTTTTCCCATATATCTGAAGTGAAACAAACATACTCTAGAAGGAAAAATAGCATGTTAGTAATATATTACCATTCACTGTAATTTAACCAGTAAAATATTTGGAAAGTCATGAATTACAAAGAACAACTTACTTAACTCTTATTACAATAATATGTGATTTTACAGAAATAAATGCACAAATAACTAATAACAGGCTTGCTATATTATATGTTCCCATATTTATTTCCTACAATTACGGTATCAGCACCAAAACCTCAGTGTTTTTATATGTAATTCTAAGGTTAAAATAATCTGTTGATGTAAAACAACCACTGCGCTTTGTAACATATAACAAAAGTCTCTAGCATAGTCATTAATATAAAAAGTTCTTAAGTCTAAAAAGTGGGGCAAATGAGCCTGACATGGTGGCACAGATCTGTAATTTCACCACTCTGGGAGCCTGAGGCAGGAGAATGAGAAATCTGAATACAGCCTGGGTAGCTTAGCAACTTAGACCTTATTTTAAAACTTTAAAAAAGCAACCAAAAAGCTGGGGATATAGTTCGGTGTGAAGTATTGGTTTCATCCTTCAATACTCAAAGAGGGAAGGCAGGGGAAAGTCTACATGGTGTATGTCATTATAATATTTTCTGTCGCTGAAAAATCTTGAACACATCAAAGTAGAAATGACAGCATACAGAACTCCCACATACTTATCATCCTCCACCTTCAACAATTATGGTCGTTTTGTTTAATCTCTGCTCTGAACTGGTCTCCTGTTCCCTCTCGACCTTTAGTACTTTCTCTCTCTTTTTTTAAAGAAATCACCAATATCAGCTATTGTTATTAGTAAAGGTTTCAGTATAATTACAGTATTTTAAGAAATTGTAACTGCTGTTTTGTCTGCTGACATTTTCTGCACAATTTTCAAAGACTTTAACCAAATGATTATACACTACTTATCCTCTTTTGGTTAGGAGAAATGCATATAAATCGTGTTTATTATTTATGTAAAATTTTCTTCACTTCATTTTATGTCTAATTTTTCTTTTAGCTTCCAGAAATCCTGTAAGAGTAGCTCAGCATACTAAGTGGACAACTTGCCATTTCCAGACAACGTTTATCCCAAAGTGTCTTGAAATGTGCATGTGTGCACAAACACACTTTGAAATAAGAATTACTCAGCCCTACATTAGAGTACAAATTATAAATTCCATTATAATTAGCTCAGTAGCTGCCCCAAATGAATGATGATGCAGGCAGGACAGCTGATATTTCCAGTTTTCCCAGATTACAGAAAAACTCCTGCAAGTCTATAAAGATGATCTACTATTAATATTATGTAATAAATACAAACATTACAGCTCCATCATTTTATTCTATTGATGGATGAAGAATGTCAGCCTCTGTGTTACTAAAATAACCAAAATTTTCTACATTTTTCACAAATACACTGCTGAGAACAGATAAATGATAATAAACTCTCTCCAAAGAAGAGAAAAGTTTATGAAAATAATTCAATTTAACTTACTCTAGAAGTATAAGAATGTTTATGAGCTCCTGGGGAGACACTTTATTCCAGTAAGTTAAGAGAGTATCTGCAAATGGAATGAACAAAATGTTAAGCCTTGAGGCAATGAAAAGTAAATAGCCCAGTAAAACTCCCAGTACCAGTAACCTTACTTTTTTTTTTTTTTTCTTTAGACAGGGTCTCGCTTTGTAGTTCAGGCTGGCCCTGAGCTCACTATGTAGCCCAGGCAAGCCTCGAACTCAGTAATCCTCCTGCTTCTGCCTCTCGAGTGCTGGGAATACAGGCTTGAGCCACCAAGCCAGGCATTTATGGTATGTGGTACTGATTGCAGTGGGCGTGAGCCATCACGCCCAGTATTGTTGTATGTGGTGACCCGGAATGGAACCAGTGACCATTGCGCTTGCTAGGCAGACGTTATAGCTACTGAACTAAATCTCCAGCTCCCTTATGTACATTTTTTCTGAGGAGAGGGCCAGTGCCTTTTTCTGATCAAACAGGGGTCTGAGAACTAAAAAGTTCAAGAACATTAAACTTCAGAGGAAAAGATTCATAAATTTTCCATTTTTCCCCTTCTTTGCATTGGATAATAAGCTGCGATACTCTATGCTATAGAGCTATTATTTTAGGCAGAAAAATTCCTTTGATCTCTCTCATACACTTCTCTAATGTACTCATTTACTGAGATCTTAAAATAATATTAAAATTTCAATACTACTTAACTTTACATTCTTTTATTTTAAAAAATCCTACTCGGCCGGACGTAGTGGCTCACACCTGTAATCCCAGCACTCCGAAGGCAGAGGCAGGAGGATTGCTGAGTTCGAGGCTTGCCTGGGCTACATAGTGAGCTGAGGGCCAGCCTGAACTACAAAATGAGGCCCTGTCTCAAAAAAAAATAATAAAAAATTAAAAAATCCTATTCGGATATAGTAAATGGTACCAACAAACCCTTCTCTAAATTTTAAAATACCTCAGCTAGCATGAAAAGTGGGTGAATGACATAATCCCCAACCAGGTTATACTCTTCTGAAGACCATTGGAGGACAAGACAATGTTGGTTTTATGGGGGGACGTGAGGGAGTAGAGGAACTTTTGACTTAGCTACTTCAATTGTTTTATAAGACCACAAATATTGAGGTTTCCAATGTTGATAAAATATTAACCATCGAGTAGAAAAAGGTTAAAATTGAGTTAAATTTCATTTACTTCAAAAATTAAACCAATGGCTGCCCCCTCGCACATTTTGGGGTATCTTCTGCCCAGAGAAACCTAAACTTTCCCATAATTCATTGTTTCCGGCTTCCGGTCAAACCACAGCCCGCCGCCCGCCATTTTGAATAGCTGAGGCATTTATTCTCCTACGCCCTCGATTTCCCCAACAAAAAGCCGTTGACTCCTTCCCAAAGAATTGAGACCTGTTCATCCCTGAACACTTCCTCTACAGCCCCGGTGACCCAAAGCAGCTTTTGAGAAGGACTGTACTTAAGGTATAAGTGTGAGTAACGGCCGTTGAGGCCCCGCGTTAGCGGTACCTCCGCAGTTAGTGGCGTCATCAAAGCCAGCCACTACCAAACTGGTCACGATGCAGGCGGGCAACCTGGGCAAAGGAGATAGGCAAAATGATAGATCTTCAGAAAGAGACCAGTCGCCTCATAATGAATGTGATTTGGCATCTGAGACATTTAAAAAGGCATGGCTAAATCTAAAAGAGGTCTATGATAAAGAGCATCAGTGGTTACACACAAAAGTAACGAATATGAGGGAAGAGCAATTGATAGATAGAAAGGAGTCAGTGTCCAACGCCAAAATTAAAGAATTGACTAAACAGCAGGAAGTCCTTAATAACACAATTCGTGACTTGCGTAAACAGTTAAGTGCAAAAAAATGTGACCGCTGTGTAATCAATGAGACATATAAGAATATGTTGCAGGAAGAAATGTATAATCTGCAACAGTTAAATCTTAAGTTTATTTCTGGGCTCAATGCAGAAATTAATAAATTTAAAGAAGAAAATAGAAAGCTTTTTGCAAGAATACAGTTGAAAGAGCAACATTTACATGTTTCCTCATCTGACAGTGATGATGACTTCTTTCCTTTTAAGCCAAAGGCGAAAATAGTTTATGAAGTCAGGGACCCCACAGAAATAACTCAGGTGCGTGGGGCTATCAGACCAGTAAATGCTCAACCCACTGAACAGATGGGATCTGGATCTAACAATGAACTGAAACAAAGTATAAGGACTTTAGTTCCGTTCAGGGCAGGTAACTTTAAAGTCCATGAGACCTCTTTTCAGAAAACTGCCTGTAATGATGGCAAGCCTACTACAGAAGCTGGTACCTCCCAAAAGTCATTTTCAAATTTTCCTGTAATACCTACACCTGATGTTCAAAAGGGGTCTGTTGTCAAAAACATTCCCGCAAGCCAAATTTGCACAATAAAAAGGAGATATGAAACAAGGGCCAGAAAAATGTCCACACAAAAATGTGAAGAAAATCTTAAATTCCCTCTTCACGTTACGGCTGGTTACTCAAGACAAACTGATACAGTGTCTGAAAATTCAGAGGAAAATACGTCTATGTGTAGTGAATCCTGGGAATCCCTTTTAAAAAAAAAAAAGGAAACACCCAATTGTGATCTGTTGCTTTTGGACTCCACTTTCGAATACAGTGAGAAAGAAAGAACAATAATTGATACTCCCCCTAGCAATGCTGGGGGTTCTGGGAAAGATAGTGATACCGATGAAATACCAATTGTACATGTTAACATGAAGCGTAACAGTAGATCAAGATGTATACATGATGATGCAAATAAAAGGGATCGTGTGGGTTTGGTCTTGCAATCTGCAACAAAAAGAAAAGTCAGTTTAAAGTTGCAGAAAAAGTAGCTTCTCTATGTCTTTTCTCAGGAAACTGGTTTTATTTTTCAAGGACCGTTTTCCTGTCGATTCAGACTGTGTAAATAAAACTGATAATTCCTGGCTCTCATTTCTTTCAGTAATGCAATAAGACCTGAAATGTGTATTAAAAATGACTCTAAGACTTTGAAGTAGTGAATTATTTTCAGTTAATATAATACAGCTACAAACAGAGAATCACATTCATTCTCCAGGATCATCCCTGTAGTTCCTTGTGAAACCGTACAGGTAACACATCTTTTTCTTGACATTAAAGTTGCTGTTGTTTTTGATCTAGTAAAAAAGAAAGCAAAGAGAGAACTCTGAAAGGTGTGGACTTTTAAGAGCTTAACATTTAAAAGCACATGGACTAAAGCAGAATATTGACTGGACAAGAAAAAAGTAAAATGTACCCACTGAAAGACATCTAGATGCAGACCTTATTCAGAATAAAATGGATGTGACTTAACTGATACAGAATGTGAGTATACATACAGAAGATAAAAAGGAGATGTAACGAGCATATACCAATTTTGGAAAATGTACTTCTTAAAATCAGAAAGAAAGAAAAACCTAATTAGCAAAGACCAAATATCTGGCAGATAGAAAACGATGTCAACATTTACAAGAAGAGAGAACTAGAAAGTTCACAAGAAATGGAAGTCATGGTTTTAACCATGGTCTTAAAAAAGCAGCCAGAGACTTGTCTCTGGTTTGCACAGTATGTGGTGTATGTGTGAACTCAGAGTGTGTGTTTGTGTGTGAGACAATCTGTATGAGAATGTAAGGGAAAATGTGTGTGAGACAATGTGTGTTTGTATGAGAGAACATGTATATGAGAGTGTGTGTGTGTGTACAGGAGTAGAAGAGGTGAGAACTAATCAGTTACTCATCTCTATTCTCCTCCTCTTCTTTCCCTTCTGTTTAAGCTGTGGTGGTGTTCCACTTTTTTTTTTTCCAGATGGGGAGTCTCACCATATTGCCCAGAGGAGGTTCAAACTTTAATCCTCCTGCTTTAGGCTCCCAAGTAGCTTGATTATAGGCACACACCATCAGGCTCACCTATTTCCAACCATTTTTATTTTTCATGTTTTCTTTCATATAGCTTCTGAGTGTTTATCTCAACTTTTTTTTTTTTTTTTTTTGGTACCGGGGATCAAACTTTGGCCCTTGTGCATCCAAGGTTGGTGCAGTACCACTTGAGCTGAATGCCCAGGCTATCTTACTTATTTTAAGACAGGGTTTTGCTATGCATTTTGGGTTAGCTTTAAACTCCCTATGTAGCACAGGCTGGCCTTAAACTTGCAACAGTCATTCTTCTTCAGCTTCCTGAGCGATACGATTATAGGGTAGGTATCTTTTTTTTTTTTTTTAACATTTACAGAGCGAATTTGTCGAAATTATTCATTTAAAGGGTTGACAATACAATAGTTTATATTCACAGCACTGTGAAGCCATCACAACCTGTAATGAAATATTTTAGAACGTTCCATGGCTCTACAAAGAAGCTCCATAAACATCGGCAGTCATTTTCTCTTTTAACATTGTGAGAAGACAAAAACAGTAAGTTATGACTATAGCAGTTACTTGATCCATTATTTCCTAGAACAAAACACTATCAGTTTGAAAAATTTTCTCCTTATTTCTTTTCCAAAATATGAAGACTCACTACATAGTCTCAAAGTAATTTTTTTTTTTTGAGACAGGGTTTTGCTTTGTAGTTCAGGCTGGCCTGAGCTCACTATGTAGCCCAGGCAAGACTCGAACTCAGCAATCCTCCTGTCTCTGCCTCCTGAGTGCTGGGATTACAGGCATGAGCCACCACGCCCGGCATTGTGATATGTGGTATTGATTGCTGGTGGATGTGAGTCACCATGCCCAGCATTGTATATGGTTACTGGGGATCGAACTCAGGACCTTGTGCTTGCGAGGCAGGCACTGGAACCACTGAGCTAAACCTCTGGCCCTCAATGTAATCTTTGACTTTTACTTCTAATTGTATATTCTTGGAACTTAAAGATTCCAAAGTTGTTTTTTTGGTTTGTTTCATTAGTGTATTTTAGAATTTATTATTCATATCTAAGTAATAATTTATTTCAGTGCTTCTTAATTTTTTTTTTCAGTACTGGGGATCAAACTCAGACCCTTGTGCTTCTAAGGTAGGTGCAGTACCACTTTAGCTAAATCCCTGGTCCTTAACTTGTTGACTGTCAATTTATGTCCTATATCCTGCATTACTATAAAAATACTTCAAGAAGGTAATATTTACTAAAAATAAAAATAGCCTGGTGATTTAGATCAGTGGTAGTATGCTTGCTTAGCATACACAAGATTCTGGGCTTGATCTCTAGCATCATTAAAAAATTCTTATAAGTAGAAGATTATGACTGTGGTGTTCATTACCAGGAACCTTTTTATTTTAATTTACTTATTTTGCAGTGCTGGGGATGGTACCTCAGACCTTGTGTATTCTAGGCAAGTGCTGTACTACTGAGCTATGGCCCTAGCCCTACTGGAAATTTATTTGCTGTATGTTTATAAGGTACCATGTGGTATTTCAATACATGTATATATCGTGTAACATTTAACCTAGGCAATTTTATGTTCTTATTTGTGGATGCTTTTTTTTTTTTTTTTTTGAGACAGGGTCTTGCTTTGTAGTTCAGCCCTGAGCTCTCTATGTAGCCCAGGCAAGCCTGGAACTCAGCAATCCTCTTGCCTGTGCCTCCCAAGTGCTGGGATTACAGGTTTGAGCCACCAAGCCCGGCATTTGTGGTGTGTGGTACTGATTGCTGGTGGGCGTGAGTCACCATGCCCAGTATTGTATGTGGTTACTGGGATCAAACCAGGGACCTTGCACTTGCTAGGTAGGTGCTGGAACCACTGAGCTAAATCTCCAGCCCAAGTGGTTGCCTTTATTTGTGAAAAGGAAGAAGAGGGAGGGAATTTTATAAATTAATGTGGCATTGAGATTAACAATGTAACAATGTGATTTTACTTCTTAAAGACATGCAGTTTATGAAAATCCTTATTACATTCCATCATATTCTATAAAGAGAAAGTGCCAATCTAGCAACTAATGGAGTCTACATCAAGGAGAGAAGGAGCCTTGGAACCTGACACCAGAGAGCGCCATGCCCTGATGCTACAAGAGTTGACAGCATTCCCTACCCTTGGAGAGCTTACCCTGTCTTTGTTTTCTTTTTTGTTCAAATCCTGGGCCAAATAAAAGTTAAAGTGTTAAATATGAACTGTTGTTATTGTTTTCTTCCTGTTATTTTAGTCTTTTAATGAGTTATAGACTCTACATGAAAAAATTTTTTAGCACTTCACAAATTATTGCAGTTTTACAAATTTATAAAGTTATTTTAAGTTTCATCTGATCAAACCTGTATGTTTAACGTGAACTTATTTTAAGGTTCATATTAAGGGGTATTTAAGATGAGAATCTTCAAAGATGTTTCTAATATTTCTATGCTCTACTTACAGAAGATGGTCTGAATCTGAAAGCGTGGACTGGTATAGTTCAAGTTGAATCCATTGGTAACTCACCTTCAGAAATCATTTTTACTATATATAGGTAGCACATCAAGAGGCTTCTGATTTCATACTGATCCAGCCGGTTATACTGGGATACACTAGTCCTTGTAGAACTCTGTTGGGTCTGTGGTATAAAGACAGTACATTTGTGAAACAATAGTAATACCCCACTTTTCTACAGCCTTAAGTTCAAAAACTGTACATTCTAAACATTTAAATTCTAAATATAAGTTTCCATGTTATACCACATCTGGCAGGTAAATGGGCTGAGTCTTTGTTGATCCAGTACCTAGTAATACCACTGAAAATCATGTTGGGGTTTTCATAAAGACAGTCTTGAATATTGTGCATTTTTCATTGCTATATGCCTTGTGTTTTTTTTTTTTTTTTCTTTTTGAGACAGGGTCTCGCTTTGTAGTTTAGGCTGGCCCTGAGCTCACTATGGTGCCCAGGCAAGCCGCCGCAAACTCAGCAATCCGCCTGTCTCTGCCTCCTGAGTGCTGGGATGACAGACGTGAGCCACCACGTCCGGCATTGTGGTATGTGGCGTTGATTGTTGGTGGGTGTGTCTCCACGCCCAGCATTACATGTGGTTACCGGGGATCGAACTCAGGACCTTGCGCTTGCGAGGCAGGCACTGGAACCACTGAGCTAACCCTCTGGCCCTGCCTTGTGTTTTTGTAGCAAAATTTTAATATATAGTTGTTATAGGAAAAATGTGTGGAGAAATTTAATGTGAACGGATGAGAAACATTTTAAACTCTTTAATTTGAATCCCTAGTTTATTAAAATGTAATATTTAATCATTGGTGTAATTATCTGAAATGTTAGTTAAAATTTAAGATAATTACACCAAGGAGAACCCTGTATTACTTTAAAATTACAGCCCCTACAGAGTAGTGATGTTCCTGTTATTGAATGATGTCTGTTAAAATACCTAAAGTTAAGCATACCGAGATCTGACATTGGGTGGTTTATGTGAATAAAGCAACAATAATCTCCTAAAACTTTACCTTTCTTCAAAACTGGCACTTAAAGTTGATCTAAACTGGGGAGACAGGATATACGCAGAACTTTCATAGGGAGCAAAACCTTAATTCTGGCTGCTTACAGTCATGTGACTAGTAGCAAGTCATTTGACTGTTCTGACCTTACCTATCTAATTGGTCTGCGGTTAGAATTCTTAATAATGATAAATAAGGATCTTTTTGAATAACTCAAAGACTTAAGGAAGAATGACCCAGTGGTTCTCATGAGGTGCTTCTTTTCCAGAAGCATCAGTGTCACCTGGAGGTATCAGCAGGTTCCATATCTACTGAATCTTACCCCAAGAATGAGAACAGTCCAGGTGGTTCTAATGCCATGTACAGTAGAAAAGAGCTGGAATTAGAGTCGGAGTGTAGCCCTGCCATAGTCATGTAGTTTTCTAAGTCACAATTCCAATTTGCATTTATAAAATGAGAATCGGAGTTTAGATTTTTATGGACCCCTTTGACTCTAAATTTTATGATTCTGTGACTTTACATTGCACTGTGGCAAAACTTTACTAGGTTTAAAATGTGATCTCAAATTTTAAAATTAGGCTTGAAACAACTTGATGTAAGAGTAGAAGGACATATTCTTATTAAGTGATGCCAGGATTGTGAGACCATCAATTTGGAGGCCTAATTTTTTTCTTTTAAAGTAATGTCATTGCTGTATTACGAGGAAGTAAAAGGCTGAATGAATCCTGCCAGTTTGTGCTTTGTATAAGTGAGAAAGTAAATCAAATGTTTTAAACTTTAGTCTCCCCCTCTAAGAATGAAGTGGTCCTACATAAATAACTGAATGAATGCTTTTCAGGATCCTGAGATCTTAGAAATATAAGAACAGTCCAAATCTGAAACTATTACAAGGAAATAATTATAAAGATCAAAGTGGAAACTAATGAAATTGAGACTGAAAAAAACTAAAGGACCAGTGAATCAATGATTTGGTTATTATAAAGGATGGGGAGGTAATATTGTAATGGGAAAGAAGGGAGAGAGAGGAAGGGAAAGTAAGAAGGATCAAGCCATGGTATGTATATGTTCTAGTTCCCCCATGAGGAATGTAAATGCTATGTATAACAAGCACTAATAAAAAATTGAGAACCTCCCATCAGGACAGAGTAAATGAAGACATTCAAAGTTAGAATGCTTGAAGATGAATGTATGCTTTGTCTCCTATAAACAGTTTAAGGTAGCCAAGAAAGCCAGGTGTGATGATGCACACCTGTATTCTCAGTTATTTGGGAGGCTGAGGCAGGAGGGTCTCTTGATCCCAGGAGTTTAAGCCTGAATGACATAGTGAGTCCATCTCAATGAATGAATGAATAATGAATGAATATAGTACTTTAAAAAACAAAGACATCCAGGTACCAGCTTCCAGGATAGTAAGGGATAGCTAAAATATCCAACAATTATGGAATGCTTTTTGTAAGTCCAGGATGGACTAGGAGAATAGAGGGCCGCATATTTATATAAAAATAAGATTGTAATAGTCTAACACATCACTAGGGTTATCTCATGTATTTAGGGTCTTACATTTTCAACAGTATTGCTTTGATCTGGAAATCCTGTTGCTCCTTCTGGGATGAGGGAACCTCTTGAATCTTCCCTCTTAATTCCATGTCCATTGTGAAAAGACCCATAAGCTGGAAAAAAAAAAGTCCATGTCCTTATTAGTGACAGGAAGAATTGTCAAAAATATTTTTAAAACTAAGTCTTAGGACTGATACGTAGGTAAAAATGATACAGACTCATAAAATGCGATTTTAAAAATTGAAACACTTTCCTTGTGACAATCCTTTTTAAAATTAAACAACTTTTTCTGTTGTTGCTTGTAACGATCTCTTGAACATATTCATGTCTGTGTTTGTGTTTCATAAGTGAAAGGGTAAATATTTAGATTTTAAGCAGTAGTGTTCATTAAGTTGGTAATTTAATAAACTACAAATGGATTACCAAAAGAAAAAAAAAAAGTACAGAGGCTTTAGATATGGTCTGGTGGCACAGTATTTGCCTGAAACAGTGAGGTCCTATTCCTGGCACCACACGCATGCACAAATAACAGGATCGCCAAGTGTGGTGGCACATGCCTATAATCCCAGCCTTGAGGAGGCTGAGGCAGGAGGATCACCATGAGTTAGAGGAAAGCATGGGGTACATAGTGAGACACTGTCTCAAAAAACAACAACAAAAAATACTACATTACTTTAAGCGGATATAGGGAACTGATCTTGGTCATTTAAAATGTGAAATTTATAGACTATATAAAATTCTAAGCCCATAGCTGACAAGTCTCCTTGTCCCCCCGCATCACTTCTCTATTGTGTGTACCACTGAATAATGCTTTCAGCCAGGCTGCATTCAGGGTAGTGGCATTGAGCACGAGGCAGCTAAGCACACCAGAAATCTCACGTGTGTCTGTCAGTCACTTTGTCTTTTATTTATCAGCTTGATATTCTGTAACATCCAGCTCTAATATTGAAGTGTTAGCTTCATTTTTGTACCTTTGAGATACATCCATCTATTTATGAATAAAGGCAGTGCGTCCATAAAATAATGAAAAGAATTCTAAGAAACCAAGTAAAGGTTAAGCCATTTTTAACCTCTCAAAATACTTTGCTTTACATCAAACCACAAGCAACTATTCAAAAATCATAAAGTCTCATCATTTGAGGGACAGTTTTATAAAGCACATTTAGACGCGGAAAAGGAAAGTCTTGCCCAGAATGCATGACACATAAGGGGTTGAGAAACCAGTGTTTTCCTCATTATCTTCTATTTCTCAGCATACCAAGATATTTTTTATTGAATTCTTTATCAGTACTTTTGAACAGACAAACTAAGCAAAAAATATAGTTGCAAGTGTTAGATTTTAATAAATCTTTAGTAGCTGTCATGCTATTTTGAGATATTTCTAAATTTCAGACAAGTATGCTGTACATTTCTAAACATGTAAAGGACTTAATTACCGGTGTCTTTGTCAGTGCTGAGACCTCTATTTGTAGGTGAGGTAAAGCCACATGGGAATTCATCTCTGGATGCCTGTAACAGAATGTGATACTCATGTCACTTCAACCAACTTGTACACTAGGGTAAGAAATTGGAATTGGCCAGAGATTTAGTTCAGTGGTTCTGGCACCTGCCTCGCAAGCACAAGGCCCTGAGTTTGATCCCGGTAACCACGTACAATGCTGGGCGTGGTGACTCATGTCCACCAGCCATCAATACCACATACCACAGTGCCAGGCGTGGTGGCTCACGCCTGTCATCGCAGCACTCGGGAGGCAGAGACAGGAGGATTGCTGAGTTCCAGGCTTGCCTGGGCTACATAGTGAGCTGAGGGCCAGCCTGAACTACAAAGCAAGACCCTGTCTCAAAAAAAAAAAAAAAAGATTCTAAAGTAATAATTAAAAAGAAAGCAAAGACCAACTGTGATGATCTAAAAGAGACTCACTAAGAAGCACTGAGTAGAGAAAGGGAAGAAGCAAAGGGATAGTTTAATCCCTAGTGTCTAATATTTTAGAAATGACAAATGTTTTCATTGGTTTTCAAATTGAATAGATATTAACATATTAACAGCAGTAGATTTTTTTGGGGGGTACCGGATATTGAACTCAGACCCTTGTGCATCCAAGGTTGGCACAGTACCACTTGAGGTAAATCCCCAGCCCATAACAGCAGTAGATTTTAAGAACAAAGCTCTGATATTCTTTTTTTTAAAAAACTGAATTCTTTATTGGTACATTTTATATACAGTTCACAATCCCACTCAATGTTGGGGAATTTGTACCAGTATAAGACAGAAGTTTATTCTCATTTTAACCCATATCCCTACCAACCCACAACATCCCACCCCTTATATACATGCTATTTCTTTTTCTTTCCAAATCATATTTATTCTTTCCCCTCATTACATTCCCCCACCACATTCCCTTTGAATATTTCCTATTTTATAAAATCTATCATACATTCTAGAGCTCATTTACATTTACAGGTTCTCATACCAGAGAAAAGATATGGTATTTACATATGTGTGATTTATTTACTTCACTTATTAGTATGTCCTCAAGGTGCATCCATTTGTACATAAATGAATGAAACCTGTCATTCTTTATGGCAGAGTAATACTCCATTTTATAAACAAACCACATCTGATATTCTTTTCAATCTTGTAATTCAAAGTGTGGTCTTTGGACCACAGGTAACTAAAAGCTTGTTAGAAATGTACACTCTTGAGTCCTGCCCAAGCCCTGTGGTATCAGAATCTGTTAACAAATTCCTTAAGTGATTCATGTGCACATGAAAGTTTGAGAAGCACTGCTCTAGGAAAACGTATAAATGTAATGACAGAGTGAAAAGTGAACTCTTAAAATACAGCAGATAAGCCCAATTACAAATATATTCAGGAGAGAGGAAAAAATTGAAACAAAAATACATGAATACTTACAGAATTAGGCATGGATGCACAAGAATACAGAGTATCTCGGCCTGCTAATCGCTGTATATTTTCCAAAAGTAATCCAACAAATGGGAGATACAGTTGTGCTATTTTGGCTTGTTGGTTCTGAAAAACAATTACCAAAAGCTGTGTTGCTACAAAATACGTATATACTACAAATAAACAGTTTCATGTGTCAATTTAAAAGACCAAAATTGAGCTATTATTCACAGCCAACTAGCAAAGCAAGACTATCTATACTTAGCATCTCATAATTACCCCAGAACTTTGTGGGCATTTCGATTTATACACAAAATATAGAATCAAAGCACATCCATCAAATATAACTATATGAAGTAAGAGGTTTTTAATAGCAATCAATCTACAAAGAAGATAATATTAGTCTAGTTCTTCAACCGCAATGAGGATTGACTTTTTTTTTTTTTTTTTTTTTTTTTTTGCTTTTTGAGACAGGTTCTCGCTTTGTAGTTCAGGCTGGCCCTGAGCTCACTATGGTGCCCAGGCAAGCCACCGCGAACTCAGCAATCCTCTTGTCTCTGCCTCCCGAGTGCTGGGATTACAGGCGTGAGCCACCAAGTCCGGCATTGTGGTATGCAGCGTTGATTGTTGGTGGGCGTGTCTTCACACCCAGCATTGTATGTGGTTACCGGGGATCGAACTCAGGACCTTGCGCTTGTGAGGCAGATGCCGGAACCACTGAGCTAACCCTCCGACCCTGAGGATTGACTTTTATGGGAGCAGAGACTGTGTCTGTCTTGTCCCCTGCTGCATTCCCAGTACCTGGGCATGTAGTAGATGCTTAGTCCTCGTCAGCTGAATGAATGAGTAAATGGAAAAGTGAAAAATGGTGAATTTCTATATTTATTCAAGAAACATTTTTCACTTTAATTGAAACTCCAATTATAACAATGTGATCTTGGCCCCATAAATCAGTTATATGATATGGGAAAATGATATATTTGTAAATAAATACATAAACAAAGCTGTCCAAGAATTCCCTTAACTAATATAGTGCTTCTTTTACAAATATATTTGCTTTCTTCAGCTATGATCATTTTTCACTGGATTTATACATTCAAATCAGAGAAAACTGTAATTTTCAGTGGCATAAGGGTTGCCCTCCATATTTCAGGGTTTTGTGAAGTCTGTCTAGAGACATAGATGAGATCTCTATGGCAAAAGGAACAACTTACAGAGTACAGAAGATTAATAGCACCTCACTGTTTTACTCTGTACTTACTCTTCAGGTTGAACAATTTTTGATCTGAACTTGGCCGTATACACATTCTTCTATGAATTTCAGAAGCCCTTCTTGACAGATTTACTGCAAACATAGTATCTTATTGGTGACAAGAGAAGGTTTTGAGTCAATAGGTCTGGGATGCACCCGATGATGCCAATATGCTAATAGGTTTGAGGACCACTAACTTAGTGCAGCATCTTGCCCTGAGGCAGGAGTGGTCTTTCCATTGGTCCTTGATGATGATTAGTTCATTCACTTTCTTTAAAATTCCAGCCCGCTCAGGTTCTGTTACAAAGCTTATGTATACTCCTTGGGGCCGGAGGGTTCGCTCAGCGGTTCCGGTGCCTGCCTCGCAAGCACAAGGTCCTGAGTTCGATCCCCGGTAACCACATATAATGCTGGGTGTGGAGACTCACACCCACCAGCCATCACTACCACATATCACAGTGCCGGGTGTGGTGGCTCACGCCTGTAATCCCAGCACTCAGGAGGAAGAGACAGGAGGATTGCTGAGTTCCAGGCTTGCCTGGGCTACATAGTGAGCTCAGGGCCAGCTGGACTACAAAGCGAGACCCTGTCTCAAAAAAAATATACATATACTCCTTGGAAGCTCTATCCCTATGTATAACCCTGCCCTTTAAAGCTAAAAAGAATCCATCTACTTTTATTTGGTGGCAATTAGCATGAATTACCTTCAGTCATTCTTGGTAAGGCTACATAGCTCTCCTTACCTTCCTTTATTCCATGGCTTTGGTTCCAAGATCTGTCACCATTGCAACTACACCATTTGGGGGCAATTCTCTAATTATTTTTAACACCTGCCTGAGAGACAGTATAGCTAAAGGTTAAGAGGACACATTTTAGTATGATAGATATTAGGAAATAGAAAATATTCAAAGGGAAAAGGACAGCAGGGTTAAGGAAAGAAGGGAAAGAAATAAGTGATGGTTATAAAAGGAAGCAAAGCTTATGTATACAGGGGAGGGGTTGTAGGGTGGGCAGAGGAATGGGAGAAAATGAGAATTGTCATATCATGTCCTGGTACAAAATCTCAATATCTAGTGTGATCATGATATGTATATAAAATGTACCAATAAAATCAATTTTCAAAAAGTATACACTTTGGAATTAGATATGAGTGGACACCAGCTCTCCTACTGCTAGCTACTTGATTTGCATAAGTCACTTAAGCAAAATTCCTCTGGTAAAATAAGGATGATAATAATCATATTAATTGATATGTGGTATTTACTAGAATGCCTGGCATATGGGAAGTTCTCCATAATTTATAACTGCAACCATTTATTACGGTTTCTAGGTAGGAATCCAATTTAGTTCGGATACTGAGTGATATCTATGCAAAGATATACAACTTTAAGGTAGACAAGAACAGGAAAACACAGTAATCACAAGATAAACTATAAATTTTGCCTTCCCAAAAGCCAGCAACCTAAAACTCTGTTAATAAGAAGACTGATCAAATCAATACAATAATGTATATCCATATGGTAAAATACTATATGACTATTTTATATTTTTCTGTCCATCTTTTATTAAAATGGTTAGTGATTTTGTCTTTGATCTTTTCTTTATTTCTGGCTTTTAAGATCTTTGTTTTTAAGACAAGGTTTCACTTTGTAGTTCAGGCTGGCCCTGAGCTCACTATGTAGCCCAGATAAGCCTGGAACTCAGCAATCCTCCTGCCTCTGCCTCCTGAGTGCTGGGATTACAGGTGTGAGCCACCAGTCAGACACTGTGGTATATGGTACTGATTGCTGTTGGGCATGAGTCCCCACACCTGGTACTGTATGTGATTTAAAGAAGACCTTATATTATTATTATTTTTTTTAGACAGGGTCTTCCTTTGTAGTTCAGGTTGGCTCTGAGCTCACTATGTAGTCCAGGCAAACCTCGAACTCAGCAATCCTCTTGTCTCTGCCTCCCAAGTGCTGGGATGACAGGCATGAGCCACCACGCCTGGCACTGTGGTATGTGGTATTGATTGCTGGTGGGCGTGTGTCTCCATGCCCAGCATTGTATGTGGTTACCGTGGATCGAACTCAGGACCTTGTGCTTGCGAGGCAGGCACCAGAACCACTGAGCTAACCCTCTGGCCCTATATTATTAATTTTGTATATGACATATTTAACACACTTTCTTATTAACCACTTAACAGTATCATTTAGGGATATATGGTATATTTAAATGTATACATTATTTGACACAATACATATGGCTATAACCCTGTACAATTTTTAAAAATCCATGATTAGTTTATACAATAAAACACTGAAGCAGTGTTGTTCTTTGTGGTCTGACATGCTGAGGGTATAGAGCACAGTGGTGGAGCATGTGTTTAGTATGTTCAAGGCCCTAGATTCAATCCTCAGGTAAAGAAATAAATATACGGCCAGGTGTGGTGGCTCCCACCTGTAATCCCAGAACTTGGGAGGCAGAGACAGGAGGATTGCTAAGTTCCAGGTTTGCCTGGGCTATATAGTGAGCTCAGGGCCAGCCTGAACTACAAAGCGAGACCCTGTCTCAATAAATAAATAAATGAATAAATAAATAAATACACGATTTGAGAAACCAGTAGTCTTTTTCAATAGTTACCTGGACAGTTTTTAAAACGTAATGAATTGAACAGAAACAAAACTTATTTGTAAAAATATGTAGTAAAGCTTGCACTATGCTCTTTGCTGTAAACTTTATTTTGAATGAAAAATCTTAGTACAAATTTACTCACATGATACTGAGGACAGTATGGACACCCTTACCTTGTGCTGATATCTAGTGTCAAATGCATGTTTTATCAAAAGATTCTTTATGACAGAGATAGCTGTGTATCTGATCTCATAATTGTCTTGAAGAGCAATGGAGGTTTCCCTCAGAAGTAGACCCACCAAGAAGTGATGCTTGCAATATTCATCTGATAAACTGTATTCAAGATTTGAATCTGCGGTACAATAAAATTTAGAACGCTTTTATAACATTTTGTAATTATTATTTAAAAAGTGATCAGGCTACATTTTTAGAACTATATTTTAATCATTCTTGAATGTGAGCAACTATCTCATTGAATCAGCATGCAAACTTGCACAAAACAGGAGCAAAACAGGAGTAAATATAGCTTTAATGGTAGCTTCAGTCAGCAATAAAGTCCTTAGATTCTCCTTAGAACTCTCAGAAATCTCAGACTATAGCTGGACTGAAATGACTATATTTGACAACATTTTGGCACATTTCTTTATATATGAAGAAAGTTCATTCCAACTATAAACTCAAATGATTCTATACAATGCTTGACTTACTTCTCTATAGTTATAAAGTAGGAACAGGAAGGAAAGCTAGATAACTGAATTATTCTAATAGTATTTTGTGCTGCCTGTTTTAATAATCATTACATATAATCCTGAATATATACATGAGCTATGAGAATAGCAAGAAAAACCTCATCGCACTCCAATTCATCATCATGCAAACACAAATCTTTCATTTCACATAATCGCTGCTTTAGATTGTATCATTCAATCTTTCTTAGGTCTTCAATCTATTTTAAATCCCACATATTAACTTCTTGGTTGGGATTTGCCTTATACCAACTCAGAGGGAAGTGTGATCAAATTGAATGACTTCCATAGTAGATTACGTTTACTTCCTCACTCCTTCCAGGTAATTTAGTGAGGCAAAGAGCTGAAGGGCTCATCTTTAATGTATTTCTTTGCCTCTTCAATACAATGCAGTGTATACAACTAGGACTTAATACATGCTGTAATGTGTCTAATTTAGTCATAAATCCTGATTATCTGTCCATCCTTAATTTTGCCTGGCTTATTCACTGCTACCAATAAATACTGGGGAAGTGTGTGAATGATGCATGTGGCAGTTGGGTGGAGGTACTAAGTTTCTAGAAGACTTTTTTAAAGACCAAAGCAGGTGATTATCTTTCTTGATTGTGGATGCTCTTTGGTGATTTCAGTAACTTTCTATGCTTCAACTGACTAACCAAGGTGGCCTTTTCTGGGTAGATTTAGCAAGTTGGTAATAAACCTTTTACTTTAGTGACCTGAGTAAAACCGATCAGGTGTTTCAATCACTTCTTTAAAACTGTGGCCAAGCAGCCATTAAGCAGGGTCAGAGGGAAAGAGGCAGGTCTGGGAGAGGTGAGAGAAGCTTAAAGAACAGATGCCCTCAGCCCATTCCTTGCCCCCAGGCTGTCTTGCAACAGGTACCTGTTTTCTGAGGGTAGACATTTGAAAATTGATTCTTCTTACAACATTCAAACTTACTTTGGAAGTAAGCGAGCACTGTGTCTTTTAGATCTCCCTGGATATGGAAGCCAAAGGCTTGTTTTGGCAAGGGATGATTTGAAAAGCAAATAAAGCCCCCATCCATCTTAGCCATTCATCAAATCAATTGTTTTAAGAAAAACAGCAAACTTCTTTAGAGTGAACCGAGTTAAACCTACCTACTGAAGTCAAATGGTCCACCGCAAATGAAAAAAAATCTAATTAATATATGAAAAGAAAAGGGACAAATAAAAAACATAGTAACATAAGAATAGTGCTACACAACAAAGCATTCAATAAAACTAGCAATGGAGATTAAAACTGAAGGCATTTCATAAACTCAGTATATACATGTCATCATTTTTGTCTGCCTTTATATTTCTTTTCAATGCTTTCAGCAGAAATGCATTTCTTTATTTAGTCTCAAGTGACATTCTAAACTGTTACAGTGAGCAATTTTACTAGTATCTGGCATCTGTGTTTAAACTGCACAGTTGTAACACAGTTGATTGCTTCATGCTATGAATACTGCCACTGATACTATGAGGATATCCAGAATACCATTAGTAGAGCTGTCTTCAGACAGCAACAATTCTTAGATTATCTTCAACTTAACTGATCTAATTAGACAACATTATACTACACTAGCACTAGCAAAAACAGAAAAAAATTCCAAATGATGGAACATTCAAATACATACCTTGAACACGGTGCAATTTAGGTTTTGCAAATGCCATTGGCAAGTTTAGAGGGATATAATGTTCATGATTACAAATCGTTTGTAGAAATTCAAACTTGTATTCAGCCAGAACCTAAATGGACAGACACTGTACATTAACTTAAGTTGAGTAGAGAATCTGACACACAGCCTTAGGTAGAAGGCTTCTTCACAGTAGAAGCACTCAGTATTCTGAGCACACCATGAGATGCAGCCTGTGTAGCAGAGCATTAATACGGCTGCCTTGAAAAGGCCTGGTGTAAGGCTGACATTGGCTGGAACCTGAGAACTGGATTTGGATAAAGTCGTGCCTTTGGTGCCTACCTGCTTAGGCTATTTATACATATAATCTGATTTATAGTGAACACCTGCCTTGTGAGTCTGGAATTCTGACCAATCTTCAATACTGACCAGCCCTCAACTAAGAACTTTCAACTCAGTCAGTGTCTTCTATGGGATCCCAAAAAGAAACAGTCTACACCTGTAGCTGCATTTCAGTGCTGGAGGGAAACTCTGTCATATGACCTTTCACAGGAGGGAGAAAGCTCAAGACAGCCACACAGGGACTGCCACAGACTCTACTGGATGCCTTTGTCCTCTCTGGATCTGGCCATGTATCCTTATCATGTCACTCTCATGAATCCTGGTCAGGTGGACCCCTGTATGTTCAGTCTTGCCAGTCACTTGGCGGTGATGTGTGTCTGGAGAAGCCCAAAACATTGTCCAGTATTCCTGCTTTGATGGATGCCAATACTCAAAGGTACCTAAGTGAAACCCCCAGTTGCAAATACTCCCGAAGGGTGTCACCCTTGATGTCATGCTCTAATAACTGACATTCACAACACAGTGTGTCCTTATAACTTACCTTAGGATCTTTGGGGCTGAATCCAGATATATAGTCGTTTATCAAGTTGAAAACAAATCCTCTATCCATTAGAGTCAAACAGCGCTATAGAAAGCAAACCACAATGAATGATTACTTATATAATCTGTCTGTTATTACTTATATAATCTGTCTGTTAAATATAGCTTGAAAATAATTTAAATTTGTTCTACTCCAAATGGATGACATTTTCCTTTTTACAAGTAATAGAATAATAGATGATAAGTGACTTTACAGACAAACATAAAGGCCAACGTGACTTACCACTGGACTAGAGACTCAATGACCTCAACTGTACAATTTTCAAAACATGTACAGTGCATTTCAGATAATGTAATGCATCCAAGAGAAATAAGAAACTGAATAAGACATGGTCCTTACTCTTCTCCAGTGGTAAAGACAAATACATAATGAAAAGGCCGCACAGTAAGAGGTGCCATAGAACCCTGGGAAGCAGAGGTGACTGATGCCACATAGGAAGGTCAGGAGGAATTTAACCTATACGATGAGTGAACTCTGCCAGGTGGACAATTGGTCTTTCTTTTGGGGGAGGGGTCAGTACTGGGGATTGAACTCGGAGCCTTGTGCTTCAAAAGTAGGCATGGTACCATTTGAACTAAATCCCCCACTAGGCTTCTTGACTCTGCCCATATGCTATCTGGTCATGATTCCTCTTTCTTCTGCTATGGTGTTCTGTTTGTATTTTCAGTATTATGCTTATAACCTCTATTTCGTGTTGTACTGGAGGGGGACTAGTGATAATCTCTCACATCTTTGAGTCCCCACATAGAAGGCAAGCAAATCTTTGTGGACCTGAATTAATAAATACTGCCTTAAATCAATGATATTCCGCTCCCTTTACATACACTTCAAGTTTAAACTCCAGAGAATAAATAAAGATTTTACATTCTAGTTAGTCTTACTCCTCCCTTTTTAAAAATTTAAATAGACATGTGGTAGCCAAGAATGATGGTGCGCACCTGTGATCCCAGGTATGAGGGAGGAAGATTTCAATTAGGTCCATCCTGAACAGCTTAGTGACTAAATGAAACTATCTCAAAAACAAAAACAAAAAAATTTACACCTGGGGTTATAGCTCAGAGCAAAGGTTCTGGGTTCTATCCTCAGTAAAGAAAAAAAGACACAATGTGTGCATGCTTAGTTTTCAATATACAAAAGGTTTATGATATCACAGTGATATATGTGCACCTATGTTCATAGAAGCTGAGTTCGTGATAGCTAAATTTTGGAAACAACCCAAATGCCCATCAGCTGGAGACTGGATAAAGATGTGGTTTTTCTATAAATTGGAGTATTACTGCCATAAAGAAAGATAAGTTTGTGTCATTTATATTCAAGTGGACGTACCTTCAGGACATACTCTTAAGTGAAATAAATAGGTCACGGATCTGTAAATATCACATTTTTTCTCTGGTATGAGAACCTGAAGATTAAATGAGCTCTAGAATATATGGTAGATACTGTGAAATAGAAAATATTCAAAGGGAAGTGGGGTGTAGGGGTAAGTAACAAGGGGAAGAAAAAATATGATGGTAATAAAAAAGGGAAACAAAGCTTTTGTATATAAGGGTTAGAGTTGTAGGGTGGGTGGGGGAATGGGAAAATGAGAATTAAATTGTGTCATACCTTGATACAAATTCTCAATACTGTGTGTGATCGTGATGTGTGTATATAATGTACCAATATACTCAAGTTTTTTAAAAGGCTTATGAAATATGTCAAAACATTATAAAATTCTGGTCAAGAAAAGGTCTTACGTTAGAAAATCATACTCTGAACTAGGCATACTGCCACTTGCTTATTGACTCAGGAGGCTGATGGAGAAGGACTGTTTGAACCCAGGAGTTTGAGAAAAGCCTGAGCAGCACAGGGAGACTTAAATATTAAACAAAAAACTAAAAAGAAAATGATGGCCTGCAGATCTGAAACCTAGATACAAATTTTAATTAGAAAACATTTGTACCAGTATGTGACACATCTTGAATAAAATCATAATGTATATATACAATGTACCAATAAGATCAATTTTTAAAACATTAGACAAGGTATGTTAGACACTAAAACTGTTGATCTAGATCACTAAGCACAAAGTTGTTAATATAAGGCATGACGAGCTATGAGCAAATGGGTTAAAGTAAGAAGGAACTAAAATCTAAATGTGTTAAAAGACCATACCTGGCCTCTGCAATCAAATATTGTTGTTTCTTGACAGAAGTCACATCTTAGCACTACTACTTACATACTGATAACAACAGAAGGTAACAATGATAAATGTGTTCGTTTGCAAACACAGGGACTTCTGGTATCTCTCAAATGAAAACACTAACAATTTGGTGGCCAAAATGAACATTTTTCACTTATGTGTACTAGCAACATGTAGACTCCAGTTATGTCACCAAAGAGGTTGCTTTAGCTCACAAGTTGCAAACCCAAAAGCCATGAGGGATCAGAGAAGTGGTTTCGATGTATAAAGAGGATCAGAGGACAATAAGGAGTGATGGGGTTTGGGACAACCTAGAAAACCCATGCCCCATCTAAGAACAGTCAAATTCAAAAATATCTGAAACATCTTAAAAATAACCAAAACTTGTCTTCCAGTTAAGCTACTGTGTAGAACCTCAGATTTAATGAATTAGCCATCTTGGTTGAAGTAAGATAATCTTGAACTTGACACATCTGGCACTGCAGTCAGAAGTGTTACTCCAATAGCCTTATGAAGACGAAGCTGAATTATTAGGGAGTTGGTAAACTTTCTCCGTTGATTTTCAAGCCCCTGGCAATGAAGAATATTCCTTACCATATCTAGGTTGCCTTTAACTCACCTTCAGGAAGCTCGCCAAACTGTAATTCACATTTCTGGACTCCTCAGGAATCTCTGCATAACGAATAGTCACATGGGGAATTACTGCAAGCAACAGTGAATGTAAGACATGCTGATATGCCTCAGGAAACCGCTGTCCTCTGGGAAGCTTAAATGAAACAGAGAGTGAGAAAAAAGAGTTTCAAAAGTTCTAAATCAACTGCTTTTTATTTCTAAACATATTCTAAATGTAAATGTTTTTAAACTGAATGACAATTTTTCTCCTAACTAAAAAATGATATAATTAGTTCAACGTGTACTTTACTCTAGATTCTTACCAGGACAGACTGATCTTCCCATGATATAGCTGAGTTTAATTATCAGTAAGAATGGCTCACTGTAACCCAACTCTGGAGTAATGTTCTTGGGATGCAGGAACATCCCAGTTTTTCACTCCATTTATTCTTGGCATACAAAGTAAATGGGCATCTCAGTTTCACCAAATGTATGCTATTAAAGTTTTCATAAAATGATAACTTACGAGGTGGATATTTTTTACTTAAGTCTTAGCTTTACAGTTTCTATAACTAAAGAAGTTTATTTGTAGAGGATGAGCACCCTTAATCCCAAACTCTGAAATGTTCCAAAATTCAGAACTTCTTAAGGACCAACATGATATCACAAGTGGAAAATTTCACACCTGCCATCATGTGATAGATAACAGTTAAAATACAAAAACAGATATGAAACATTCCCCAAACCTCTTTCAGATACGGGTATAAAGTGTATGTGAACTCTGTGTTTTGACTTTGTCCCTATCCCCAAAGTATCTCGTTATATCTGTTCAAATATTCCAAAGTAGGAAACAAGCCAAAATTTGAAACATTTCTGGTTCCAAGCGTTTTAAATAAGGTATTCTCAACTCGTACCTTTAAAATAATTTTTAAAAACAGTTAAATGTGTACACTATGTCACAGGATCACATATACACACTGCATAGAGGTTTGTTTTTGTTTTTTGCAGTACTAGGGATCAAACTCAGGCTGTTGTGCTTGAAAGGTAGAAACGGTACCAATTCAGCTAAATCCCTGGCCCTTATGTAGACATCTTTAAATTATCAGACAAAGGCAAAGCCTCAAAGGAAGGCAGTGACTCATACGTGACAAATAATTACAGAAGAGAGCATATGTACAGGCCAGCACTCTAGCACTGAGCTACACTCCCAGGAAAGAGTCTAGGTGGAAGCCTGCAGATGGGACTGTGAGAACAAAGGAACTGTGAAACCTCTGATTTGTGCAGCACAGCTACTGTTTTTGTAAGCAGTATTTAAAAAAGGAAAGGGCCAGGAACCCTTAATACAAAAGGAGATTTCCACGTTATTGCTGTATGTAAGATCAGTGTTCTTTGTTATATACTATTCTTATATATCTTATCCATCAATTAAAGTAAAATAAAAGAAAAAAATTATTGTGCCTTCTTACCTTAATTTTATTCTCTTCCAACAGGTATGTGGCCATGGACTTTGCAATTATTTCAAAGAAAAACCATGAGTACTAAAACAAACAAAACAAAAAATCTTTAACGGTTATTATCCAGATTTGTTTTATTTTTTAATATAATACAAGTAGATATTAATTAAGAAAATATAAAAGCTGTTCTATGAAAAAATATTTTTTCATAATAAAATGATTATAGAACAGTGGTAAATACACTAAAAATTCTAAAAATAATATAGTTTCATTTGCTAATTTGTCTCTCAGTTCATTTCTGAATAATATTGTATATTTTTATGCATAAAACATTTAAAGTATTCACAAAGTATCTCACATTCTGTATAATTCTGAACAATTTCTTCACAATATTTATTATTCTGTTTGGTTTTCACGTTCACTTTCAGTTTCTGAGAGAAACAATGTGATATTTATACACGGGTCTGACTTATTTCACCTAAGAGTTATGTTCTCAAGGTGCATCCATTCACCTAAAAATATCTTAAGTCTGTCTTTCTTTATGGCTCAATAGTACTCTATCAAATAAAAAATATTTTAAGTCTGTCTTTCTTTATGGCTCAATAGTACTCTATCAAATAAAAAATGCCACATCAGGCCAGAGATTTAGTTCAGGGGTTCCGGCACCTGCCTAGCAAGTGCAAGGTTCTGAGTTTGATCCCCAGTAACCACATACAACAATACTGGGCATGGTGACTCACACCACCAGCAATCATACCACAGTGCTGGGTGTGGTGGCTCATGCCCTGTCTCAAAAAAAAAAATAGCCACATCTTTTTTATCCATTTATCAGTTGATGGGCTTTGGGTTGTTTCCAAGATTTAGCTATTATAAATTTTGCTGCTATAAATATAGAAGAATATATATCGCTGCAGTATGATGCTTTTAATTCTTTTGTTACCCAAATCTTTGAAGCTTAGCAAAACTTAAATCTATATGGATCTTGTGTCTGAACTAATATCTTCAAGTAATTCCAATATACTAGTCAAATGTCATAAATGCATTTGAAGTGTTTTACCAAACAGGCACTACTGTGTTCTAAGGTTGGCTGCTGATGTACGAGGCAGAGGCAGGAATGTCTGTCCCAGTGGGAAAGGGCTATTTTGTCACTTACGTTATTTTGAATTTCTCACGTCTAGTAATAAGAGCAAACTCAATTTTAGTGTATGGTGTTTTTACTTTAAAATTCTCTACAGACAGTGAATCTTACTACCACTCGCATCTCGTGTGCACGTGTGTTTGGGGACCCGAGCCTGACCTTGGTACACTACCAGTGCAGCCTGAGTGGCTGCCGTGCACGTCTGTGCACGTCTTACGATTTGGAAGGTAGAGAAAAGCCTCAAGCAGATGTATGCTGAGGGACCCCCGAATTCTAAATAAGAAAAATACAACGACAATAAAAAACTATGTTTCACTGAGCACCTGCTATGTGCCAGAAACTATGTGTTCAATAATTTATGCATAATTTAGAAATGAGGAACTAGAGGCGCAGAGATGCTAAATAACTGGCCCCAGTCCCAGGACGACTCTGCAACGGACACGAGATTCTGACCCAGAGTCATCAGAGCCAAACTCATTCTGTTCTGCACTGAGGGCCAGCAGTGGGCAGCAAGGTGACGAAGGTTCCGTGGGGACATTCGATCGGGTGTTTGTGCACAGCGGTGGGGAGAGGGGGGCTCACATGAGAGGTGCTAAAACCCAAGAAATAGAAAATATGCAAAGGGAAATGTGGTGGAGGGGTGAGTAATGAGGGGGAAAGAAAAATGAGACGGTAATAAAAAAGGGAAACAAAGCTTATGTAATTAGGGCGTGGGGGTTGTGGGGTGGGTAGGGGAATGGGGAAAAAGGAGAATTAAATTGTGTCATATACTGGTATAAATTCCCAGTACTGAGTGTGATCACAATGTGTATATACAATGTACCAATAAAGATAGTAATTAAAAAGAAAAAAAAAAACAACTGAGTGGGGAGGGCACCAGACAAGTTTTGTTGTTGTTGTTGTTGTTGTTCTTTGAGACAGGGTCTTGCTTTGTAGTTCAGGCTGGCTCTGAGCTCACTATGCAGCCCAGGCAAGCCTTGAACTCAGCAATCCTCCTCTCTGCGTCCCGAGTGCTGGGATTACAGGCGTGAGCCACCACGCCCGGCACTGTGGTATGTGGTATTGATTGCTGGTGGGTGTGAGTCTCCACGCCCAGCATTGTATGTGGTTACCGGGTATCGAACTCAGGACCTTACGCTTGCGAGGCAGGCACTGGAACCAATGAGCTAACCCTCCGGCCCTTTTTTTTTTTTTTTTTT